>JBBPQU010000085.1:0-42020 GCA_038092655.1 Boletus sensibilis | reverse complement strand
TATGAGAATCCTCTGCACCCATGCGTGCCAGCAAATTTCGAGGAACGGTGCCCCACTTCTCCGCAAGAGTCGCCATGCGCATGACATCCAGTCCCAACAGCGTGCTGGTCATCTCGTCAGATCTCGCTGCAACAGATGGTGTACCACTCACGCGAAGTCCGCAACTTCCTCCTTCGTCCATATATCCATAACATAGCGCTCAGCACCAAGTTGCTTGCTCCATTCCTTCCAACGTGAGGCCTTGGGCGAGGTTGCCTGGATGATTCTGGCACTACGTGGTTTGGTTGTGAAGATACTGCCAGGACATTCGATTTCTTGATTGGAGTCACAAAAAGCCCACATGAAGGGGCACTCGCGCAGCGGTTCCAAATTCGCGAAAAGGTAGAGAGTGGCAGTATCTTTGAAAAGTAAGTAGAATGGGTCACCATTCAGAAGCTGCACCGCAACCGGCTGTTTCTGGTGCAGGAAATGGACGAGTACATAAAGGAAGAAATGTGTTTTCCCTAGCGCCCAGAAACAAGTACCCGAGGTTCAAACGTTCAAATTCAAGTGACGCCGAACATTGTCTAGGACTCACCGATACCAGGCTGTCCTATGACATAAGCCCCTCTTTCATACGTATGTGTCTGTAACGCCTGCACTGCGGCACGATACTCGTCTCTCACAAGTATCTTATCATGTCTCAAAATACGTGCAAAAAGGACCTCAAAGGCATCGAAATATTCACCGAGGTCAATGAACTCGACGTCCCGAGGAGGAAGTCGTCCCAGAAGAGCATTGGGGATTACCCTGGGCAAATCGATTTAGATCAGCCAGCTCAGCCGTCGAAAACAACATCCTGTCTATCAGATGAGAGCGGCGAGAGTTAGCGTTGTGGGGTGTGTATGAGGAGAATCGTAAGCACCTCGGTGGAATGGGGCAAAGGACAAGAGAAGACGGTCGGGCGTGCTTGTTATTGTATCGGAGAGGTGCCTCTTCCCTCTTTTCGTCTCGCAGGCACCTGGATCAGTCCCTCCACTGCTCTCCTCCCCCAATTCGCAGATGCCTAGGGGATTCACCATATCCCCAAGGCCTCGCCAGATCCGAAAGCCACCTATCGTCGCTCGACCGCCAAGGGGACTCCCAAGGCGGTTCCACCTATCGTCGCTCGACCGCCAAGGGGACTCCCAAGGCGGTTCCACCATCGTCACCCAAGCGACGGGCGGGAATCCTCGCCCGCCTCTGTCCCTGCGCAGCCTCCCGCTCAACAGTCGAGAAGTAGTTTACTATTGCCCCGCCGGTATGCTTGGAAAGAGTCCGGCACCTCCTCCGATGCACGTCTCTGTTAAATCGCCAAAACCGGTGGGAATTGCCCGCGCCATTTGTGTGATGGAGGTAACAACGCCTGCTGGGTCGGATGAGACAGTCGTGGAGGAGGAAGCGGAGACGATCGAGCTTGCAAAGCCGAGCATGACACAGGACATTGCGGAACAAAAGGAGCTGATCGAGCGGTTGAAAGCCGAACGTGATATTCACAAGATGCAGACAGACGAACCTGTGCCTGACACGGCGCCAGCACCTGCACCGTTGAAGAGGGAAAGGGAGGACGACGATGAAAAGGAAGAGTCGCGGTTCAATTTCAAGGAGCCCGAGACCGAGGA
This sequence comes from Boletus sensibilis, assembly GCA_038092655.1. Classification (NCBI taxonomy): domain Eukaryota; kingdom Fungi; phylum Basidiomycota; class Agaricomycetes; order Boletales; family Boletaceae; genus Boletus; species Boletus sensibilis. The sequence continues at coordinate 40,380 of JBBPQU010000085.1, read as the reverse complement.
ACGGCAAATTGCAGCAAATAAGCGTGTATCGCTGTTCCAACTAGAACCCAGAGCGAAGTCAGTTGCATGGGACGTCGCGGCATTCGCAATTGGAATGGGCGCCGTATGCATGTGTTTTTTGCATGGTCACGAGTAGCGTCGATTGATATCTTATTGTGATGTCTTTTAACAGGAATTCAATATGCCTGTCGTTGAGAATGATAGCTTTCTCGCTCCCTTTCCTCGATAAATATTTTTTGTATGTCTCAATGAAATGATCTGGACGACATCTCGGTGTGTGGTGCGTGCAACATCCTTTTTTCGTCGAGTTCATTATCAAGGGCGTCTAAGGTCGACAAACAAGCATGCCTTGTTCATACAACCCAGCGACGTAGATCGCACCCGTCCTGGCATCCCTCAACGTCGTCGATGAAGACCCAAACACAGACCCATCACTCTGGAAAAGGGTCTCCAGCTCATGTGTCGTCGTGGCAGTGACAAACTTGGACGCCGCCACAGGTGCGCGTGCGTCCTTGCCCGACACGAACCGCGTGCTACCCGACAGCGGCGTGAGTGACACGGCCCAACTGGGTGCGGTTGCCCCGGTCTTGTTCGCCGCTATGCCGACCAGGGAGGGGAAGTGGGGATGGCCAGTGACGATGAGGGCGCCGTCGTCATCGTAGGCAATGTTATCGGGGAAGAAAGGGACGGGAACGGTGTGTGTGAAGGAAAGGGAGGGGGTGCTGGTGCTGGTGCTGGTGCTGGTGTTGAGGGTGTAAAAGTGGATGAGCCCGAGAGAGGTGGAGGCGATGGCGAGGTGGGTGTGGGAGGGCGAGAGAGCAACGCCGTTGGCAAAGGAGATACCGAGGGCAGCAAAGGTGTGCGTGAGCGTAAAGTCGTCCGCGTCCGTGTCGGTTTTGGAGTTGGAGTTGGACTCGTGGATAGAGACGTGGGCGACCCAGCTAAGCGGAAGCCCAGTGATGGTTTCGACGAGAGGGACCACGTGCCCAATCGGGTTCGGGAGACGACGCGTCACGAGGTGATCGTTGCTCACATAAAAGCTCGTCGGGGACGTCAACGCGATCGCGTTCGGGGACACGAAATACGGTGACCGAAGCGTGCGGACGTACCGCGCCTCCTCCAGACGTGCCGGATCGAGGACAAATTGCTCGATGGTCGTTTGTGCGCGTGCATGGTTGACGATGAAAAGGTTGGACAAGGACCCGTCGTAGGAGGGGTAGATCTCCATCCCGAGGGGATGAAAGTCGTGTTCGGCGGGGTATCCCTCGAGTGTGAGACGGTGGACTGCGTCGGTGCTGGGGACGTAGAGAAAGAGGTGACCACGCGGATTGGGATCTCGGAGCGGACCCATGACGGTGTTCCAGGCTTTCCGGTTCGGATCGCAACCGAGAAGGACGAGGCGGTTGGTGAGCACGCCGTGGGCGTCGTGGTGATCCCAAAAGGTGATGTCCTCGCAAGAGTCGATGTCGTTTGAGGGGTCTTTGATAAGAGAACAGTGAGAGGTCCAGCTGCCGCCAACATAGTAGGCGTCTGGGAGGTCGGGGGAAGTGAGGATGTGGTTCCAGGCAACACGGCCACTGCGGTAGATGAAGACAGCCTGTGGGCGAGATGGGTAAGGGAGATGAGCCCGGTTATGGGAGAGGACGTACCAAGAGAGCTGCTAGGCCCGTTGCGGCCTTGAAAAGCATCGTGAAAAAAGGTCGTTAGATGTAGTAGGCTCTAGGAATGAAACAGGAAATGAATGAACGAGTTTTTTTTGGGACCGAAATGTTATTCCTTGTCGTAAGTACCTTGAGTCAGGTCTATCTTCAGAGCTATCCCTGATAGTATCAGCGCTGGAACAGCTCAGTCGCACTTACACCGTTAGCGAGACCATTCAGGTCGGTTCAATTCAACCCTAGGTTCAAGACCCGTGCTATGTAACCCCGGCTACACACCTATGTCAAATGACACACCACTGCCTTCTGTTTTTTTGTGAGACTACTAGTGCTGGGCGGTCGCTTCGTGTCAACCGATGAGAAGCACTGAGTCCGCAACTTGATCAGTGACAACGATTGCAGGGCGGCCCATCTGCATGAAAAAAACGACACTGGCACTGCTGGTTTGATGGCGTCTGCCTCAGCCCTCTACCCTTCCGCTTCGTCTTTCGGAGAAAGCGGGACTTGCAATGCAAAGCCGGGGGATACGGTATTGACTGAAACCCGAATCGGGCCTCAGCGCTCAGCCTCGAAACCCTGCCTTTTACTGGTGCCTTGCTGCGCTCTCGCAGTCTGATAGGCTACGCGCGCCGCCTTATGCCCTCTGCAATGGCGACATATGGATGTATAATCAACAGGCAATGGGGTCTCGCCCGGGCGAGTGCATACTAGGTGTCGGCCCCGTACCGATGATCATCGATCATCGATGCATCCCTAAGGCTGAAGAGGCGTATCCACATCACCCCAACCTGTAGACATCAGACTGGTCACCAGACTACGCCCTATCCAAAGCCCGACGTCACCCCATTTGGATTCCCTCGCATTGGTCCACACGCACTGATTTATCCAAGGGAACACCATTCTCGGACCCAAATCCGGTCTATACACACCCCATGATGGCCAGGCACAGCCATTGTTAACGCCAATTGTCCACATTCGGCCAAGAAAGCAAAAGTGCTCCAGTGCGTGGAATGTCCTCCTATGCTTATATGAACGCGGATGATCCGGCATGATTGTGATTCACCATAAAATGGTCCACAACCCCATCGGATATAAGCCGTGCTTGGGCAGCTTTATTATTTTCCCTTGTCACCTCTGCCCTCGATCCGTCTTGTTCTGCATACGCTTCTGCCATTAGGACTTGCGGTGGATAGTCGAGTTGGAAAAACATCCGTTGAGGTCGTCAGGTGTGTACTGTCCCCAGGCTGCTCATACGTTTGTTTCAAGTGATTGTGATGCTCACCATCTAGGGCAGCAATGTGTAACTTTGTCGTCCCCATCCGCACTTGTTCTAAATGTCACCAGCGCGAACCACTCTTCCATGATACGTCCCTCCGCGACAACGAGAAAGCGGGATCGCACGAGGTCAGTCACCTTGTTCCTATCCTCGCATCTGAACAAGGAACGACGAGGCGATGCTGCAGTCCCTGGTCTACATGGACGCGGCTCAAGATTGTTATTCGCGCTGGTGCGTCTTTAGCAGCGAACATCCGAAAACGTGCAGTCATTGCTGGTTGACGTGTAAACACGAGTACGCATCGCTCTCATCCCCTCCCCCTTTTGCAACCCTCTACGCTCCAGAAGCATGTTGATTCGTGAGTGCGACGATGTTGACCGTGATCCAGGCATGGCAAGACGAGAAAGATTCACGGTGGATCACCCTCTTACGTGTGTCATGGCTGCGCTCCGAGGGCGAGATGTCAGCCTGCGTGGAAACGACCTCGCCCTGCGCATCCGAACGATCCCGGTCGAAACGTGGTGGGCATCGCCACTCATAGCTTTTTGGGCTTCGCGCGATTCCTGACACGGTGACTTTATTCCTCCCCTTTCCTGTCGTCGTTGGTGGTGATGATGAAGACAAACGATATATAGTTCTCGGACGTTTCAACTGTACATCCACTTCCACTTGTGTCGCTAGAACTGTGCCCTGTATTTTGTACCCTCCTCTTCTCGTTTTCATTTTCCCTTTCATCTTCATTTTCCATCTTCATTTCTCCCTCGATCACATCGGTTTCATAATTTTACTCTGACCGGTTTATGATTTCCCTGACATCTAATGTTTCGAATGTATACAACTGAAGTTAACATTGTCAGATAGTGACGTGTGTTTAAGTGTGTAGCATTTATTACATAAATGTAAATCTGCGCATATAAACCTCGACACCTGGCTTGAAAGCTGGATGTAAGCCTAGGGCTCACAACATCATGACATCATCGTTCAACGTTCAACATAGATATATACGCCATCACACAGTCACGTAGTCCTTAGTCGTGTACTACCATTAGACTGGAGAACGAGTCCTCCGAAGTGCTTTAAGAACTCCTTTTCACATGTTCAGCAAGCACAACTTGTGACAGGCTTATAACCAATGGTTGTCAATAATAGCGTGATAGGTCCTCTTTGTAGGAAAAGGGTTTCCCGCTGCACGGTAGGCGTATCATTATACACGCGATGCCAAATAGGGGCTATATATCAACCGTACGGTTCAACCACTTGTCATGTCATGGTAAAAACCTAGGTGATGGCCTCGTAGAACATAGTTGCGTGACCTGGGGGAAACCCCACCCATTCCACCAAGAAAGACCACATTTGTTCTAGCAAGAAATTTAGGCAGTCTCAACGGAGCCAGATGATCAACTTGTACGACTCATCCCGAGTGCGTCGACCATCCTGAGCCAACAAATCGTAAGGAGCCAATGCCCACTTCAACAAAAGCACGGACTAGTACTCCGTCGTGGGCTTGGCCTCGGATTTGGGCTTCGTCCTTCGATGAAATAGCAGCGCAAACAGATCCATGCACTATAAGACGCTCAGGTGTAGCCTGGTTGATGGAAGTGCGACGACAAAACCCACCTTTCACAACGATTCGGGATGCATTTCGCATTCGCATCACATATCTTTCAGTCAATCCTCTTGATGATGATGCTTCGCTCATGCATCACTTTTTATGCATCCTTCACCCCGCGGGTAGATTGATAATCTGCCGCATGCTGAGTGCACATTCATCCACAGTATTAATGGTGTTCGGCTGGTGAACATAGCCTGCGGACGGGTGAAATGTTTCTAGTGAGCTTTCAAGCTGGGAGAAAGACTTGATCAAATATACGTACCTGGTTATCTTTCTCTCAGAACAAGGCCAGTACTTCCTCCAGGGAGTCCCACACTCCGTCGGTACCGCACGCACGGTTCCGAAGGATGGCCTCGAGATGGGATCAATGAGTAGTTCTTCCAAAAATAGTACCAACGGATGACCGCGATCGAAATTAGATAGTTTTAATGATGTTGCGAGGATTTAGGAAATGGTTAGGACAAGCGAATAAATGAGAGTACCGGAGACTGGGATATCACACACCGGCATTGAACGCATTTAGCGATCGAGTTTTGTTGCTCGTCTTTAGGTGTTTTGCGTAGGACACGACATACGTTGCTGGAGAGTTTAGCACCTATAGGGGATAACCAGAACTGGTTCCGCCGAGTATGGATGCTGATCGATGATCAATGGATTGGTGGGTATGATATGCCACCTTCCATGTAAAAGTATGTCGGCTCGGAGACGCTAACCACACGGCCGTTTTCACGATACCAATCCAACGGCATCCTTACTTCACGTCTTTTCGCCTGTTGTAGATATCAGTGGAAACGTATAGATCTTACCGTCGCCAACGCCAATGGGTGCCTCCGAATGTATGGCCTGCAGTGTATGTGGCATGAGCGGCGGGGGTCAATCTGAAAAAGAAGCACGCGAGCCGACGGAATAATAAAGCAACTTAATCCACGAACGAGATCCGCAGCCAACGGAAGGACTCGAAGCGGGAGTAAAGAAATCAACGCTGGATCGAGGGACACTAAATGGCACAAGCAGTCAGTGGGAGCATCGAGGCATCTGCGAAACCATATCATGAATCACACTTTCTACTAATACGCCTCCCTTGCTTACAATACGCACTCGGCACAGGGCCCCAGAGTGAGGTCACGGGCTTCAGTATGAGTATCAACGCAAGCGTTTGGTATGCCATCGTGAGTGCTACCAACGGTTTGACCTACCGACGCCAACGCCAACGCCAACGGGCGGAAATAACCCAACGGTATCCGATGCTCCAAAGGTATTTTTACGAGGGTCTCTGAGCGAAGACAGTATCCTGGAATTGGGCGCCTGGCGGACGATCCGATGGATGGGCCCGATGCTGAAACAGTCTGGTTCCCAGCCGACGGAAATAAATTAGTGTAGGTTGAAGACGAACCTAGTTAGTACCCAATCGACGAGGAGCTTTGCATAAACCGAACTCAGGACCCGACTAGTGGTCGTAATGACGCCCCGTTCACACTGCACAGTGTCACTTGATTACTTGTGGGCAGAGTTTGAACACATCCGGGGTTAACCACGCTCGGAGTCCCGGACTGTCAAACTTGGATAACTTAGAAACGCTCAAGTTGGAATGCACAAGGTCAAGGAACTGACATCGTCCATCAACTTCAATGAACCGTACAACGTCAAGGGCCACCGAGAAATCTACGGTTTCGTCCACACCCCTACTACCCGCTTTCGACGTTAACCACCACCCGCCCTCAGATTACGTAGACACACTCCCCCCACTGCCAGATGCGTCTTCCACTCTCCCGCCCTCGCTCGTCTTTTACGCCGCGCGCAACATCCTCTCGCCGTCCTTCATTATTGGACAAATCCCTGACTTGCTCAACCTCCTCACTGCTGTCGAGACTTTCCGCAGGTTCGCCGTGCTCAAATCCGACGAAGCCCTCGAATGGCAAAAGTATTATGAGGGTGAAAAGACTTGTGGTCGTGAGGAGGACGTGAGATTGCTCGCAGCGGATGAAGTACGCGGGCTACGGCGTTTCTTGGACAAGAAGGATGCACAACGGAGACAATACATCGTGTTGGTTCGAAGCCTCATTCAACATGTGAGCGATCCCACTGTATCTGATCATACGACTACGTTGTTGACGAAACGGACATTGTGGCTTTGCGCCATAGTACATCCATTACTTGTGGACAGCGCCTGAATCGTGTCTCCTAGCGAAAAGACTCAATGATTTCTTCCCGGAGTCGATACAGGGCGTTGACCAGCCTTCCGAGTTACTCTTTCACGTTGATCTCTCCGAGGACGAGAAGGAGTATTTTGGACGACTCAAAGTGGAATGCCATGAATGGATGAAGCTGGTCGTGGACTGGGAGAACAAGCGAGAAGAGACATGTCGAGTTGAGGGGTACGTTTCTCAACTCTGGTTTCAGTGGCCGCCCCCAAATTCAATTCCCTCGCGCAAGGCTATCTCGGGAGGGCATGGATGAGATCTTCGCCGATGACTTTCATGCTACGTTTCCGCAGCCCTCTAAACCATCGGAGATGGCACGGAATGTCGACATCTATATGAACAAGGTTGAGGATATCGTTCGGAAACTCGAGCAGTGGTTCCCTCCTTCGGCGGGGGAATAACACCCCAGTGGGCGTGCTTCCATCTCATTATTGTAGCGTTAATAGGTCGTCTAATTTGGGCAGCCGACGAACGCCAAGGTATATCAACAGGTGAGCAATGGGCAACCTTATCCAGGATCCAATAGTGCTTAATATCAGCTTTGTCGGACCTTTCCACGGTTATCAGAAGCTTGGACAGCATTTCGCCATTTGGTCCCCGACATTCACCGTCTTCAGTCAAATTTCCCAACATGCAGTTCAACAGACTACTGTGAGAATGCAAAAACATGTAGATGGTGGTTTGCTTGGTAGCTATAATGTCATTTTTTGACGTGCGTGTGTGTGCAACTTCGTGAAGTCCCTTGCCACCAAAAAACAGAAGAACACAACCTTGTTTAGTTTCACTGTAGCATACTAACAGGTCAGAAGTCAAACTTCAAGGGCCCCTGATAGGCGTTCCCGTCGTCCAGGCGTTTAAAGCGTCCCATTATTTTTGGAGTTGCTCGAGCATCAGACCAACGTTCTTCATGATGCACGACGCATTGACAGGCCCCAGACGCACTAGTCCGCGGAATGAAACTACTGAAGCCAGTGTTATCCCGAGTTTCGGGGCCGTCCGATCTTGGACATTAGAACGACTCGGGGTATATCAATGAGTGGGATTCCCTCATGTCGGGCTGTAGGAAGCCTTGCCTCGTTTGAAGAGATGGATGCACTTTGAAATCAATCTAAGAGAGCGTCTGGGGGTTGCTGTCCGCGAGCCCAGACTAAGGCACTTCGAAACCGAACTTTGGTCGAACTCAGTGAACCCGCGCAGTGCCAGATGTAGAACGGCCACGCGATTCGGAGTGCCCGTCGCTCGAGTGGATAGCATCCGGAAGCATGTACATGGCCTCTCCATGGGTATTCGTGCCGAGTGCTGAGTCAGTGTGTCGCTTTCAAGTTTGCGATACCAGATGCGTCGTGGGCTGTGTCTGTGGACGAGTCAGTGTCCCGGACCGAACACCCCTTAAGAGACAGAAGGACGCTCGGTTCGTTCCTGCACAAGGCGTTACACTTTATGATGTCATGGTTTCACGTCACATCGCGTTCCGGGTTTACATTGGGGATACCACTTCATGGAGAAGGAAACTTGAATAATAAATACGTGCTTTCCGAACTCGGATTTCGCAATAAAAGAGGATATCGTTTCCTCAAACATACGGTGAGTGGCCCTTAGTGGATGGGAACGATTCTTCCCTCAACATTCTTCCTGAACTCGATGGCAGGCGTCTGATGGAGAAGGGGGAAACACAGACGCCATCAGCGTCGCGAAGTGCAGACGGAAAATGAACCTACCAAGCGATGATTGGGTTTATCGCCAGCTTGGTGGATAAGGGTGAGGGTGACGTTGTTCGAAGTAGGGACAGCTGCTCGTGCACCTTCGAGTGTACTTTTACGTGCATTTAGCCTGAAAGGAGTATCAGATTTTTAAGGATTCTAGTAGGGCTGAGAATCATGCGCACGATGCCAGCATGGATATTGCATATACTAGAAGCTCGGTTCAGCAATCTGGTGCCAGTTCCTTGGAGGAAAACCAGCTCACGTTTACTTTGCACCTGAACGAAGGCAGTAAAATCTAGTTTGCCTAGGAGCGCAAGGAACTGGTGCACATTGAGGTTACAGGTGGGAACAACCGGAAATGAGACCAACCGTGATAATCACAAGGACAGAAAAGGGCCTTTGACCATCCATCAGTGACGAGTTTACAAAACGAGAATCCGCACTGGTGCTTACGACGTCAACGCGCTGGTATTGAGCGTGTACAGAAGTAAAGTATTGATGATGTGATCCGTCCTGATGAACGCATGTAAACGCCGGGTTTTGCAGGCCCAGGCTTTGATGGAACTCGCCTCTTCATTCCACTCCGTTGTTTGTGGAGATAGTAACAAAGTGTTATCGCAATCAAGGGGTCTGAAAGGCCAGATACAACCCATCCTGCAATCATAGTAGGCTGGCAAATTGGGTCAACTTGAGTTGCACGAAGTTTGTGGCACAACCTACATAAACCTCGGCAAGGAACTCCGCGACTGCATCATACTTGAAACTATGGAAGTATGTCAGCGAATTTGAAGCAGGCTTTTCAGCAAGTTTATCCCTACCTAATTATGGAATTCTCTATTCCAAGGCCTAATAAGAGTAAGGAGAAGAACTGTGAAGGAGGGGAAAGTGACAATACCTAAACGGACTGCCGGTAGAACACCCTGGTCCCAATACTATCTGATTGGTGGGGTTTAGGCATCCCGTGCTCCTGCACGGTCCAGATCTCGACCATAGTACACCACGGGGAAAAACGCCGCTGGTGATCAAACTCGAAGAAAGGAAGGATTATCATGACGACCTGCTAGCTCATTGGCAGAACTACCAGTACGTGTCAATACCAGACACGCCGGCGCCAGTAGGCAGAGCATCGCGTGATCGTGCTGGGACATCTGCCTCGTTTGGCCAACGTCGACATCATAACGAAAGCACCTGAGATCGCTCAGGGAGAGTGAACCCTGTTGCCAGTATGGTTCGCTGTACTCGTTCAGCTCTGGCATGTCAATTTGTTGGGCGTATCCCTTCGGGTTCTGTTCCCCGTAGCGAAAGATTCTCCCTCCATCGACACAACTCATCGGGTCTGCACCAGGTCTGCACCAGGTCAGCTCTCATTATTTCCATCCGCTGTGGACAAGCCACATACAACATATCTCACTGTGCTCAGTCACAAACCAATAACACTTGGGCCGTCGATATGCCATGCAGACACAGGTAGAACCTCCAATCTTGAATCTCCTATCTTTAACCTTGTCGTGCAGCGTTGAGCTTCCTAGAGAACCCTTCGCGACACTGATAGTGTGTCACTTCACCCCTGTCACCACATCCCATCAGCCATAACCTTTTAAAAAAAGGGAGGATGCGCAAGAGAACAAGTTACTCGCCGTGGCGCATGTACCGCAATGACGCTATTTCCCAACCGCTTATGACACTGCGGGCATCTAAAAAGTTGAAAGATAAGCATCAAAACCACCGAGCATCAGTATAGCATAAGAACCCCAACGTACATTCGACTGTCCGTCACCTTTACCCGCCTTGACTCGACTTTCATCAACTGTCTCTCCACGTCTTCCTTCCTCGCCAAGCTCACCTCTCGTACGACGCAATTGTCGAATACGGGTGCGCGTAGCGATTGTACTAAAAACGGTCTCACGTCGTGGGCGTTCACAAGAGGTGGGAGAAGTTGGAGAGTCTCGATGGGATCGAGACGTGCACTGTGTCGCGCGATGAGGGACAGAGCAGGGGAGAGCAAGTTGGGTGGGTTGGGAATGGTCGGTCGGAGGTACAGTTTGAGGAGGGTGAGGAAGAGCGAAGAGGGTGTCGGAGCGGGGCCCGAGATCCGTTTGCAATGTCTGCAAGTGATTCAAGGTGAGCTAGCCAGGAAGCGGATCAAGTTGAGGGGAACTCACTCTTCAGCCTTCGCAAAGTCCCCTAGTTTGTAGACGTACAGCTCGAGCGCATGTTCGTGTCTACCCATGCGACCCAACAAGATCGCACGCGCTTCGTAAAGGTCTAGGGTGGAATGATTGAGCTACACAAGAGCTCGCAGGGAACCTCGCCCACCTTCTGAGAGTAGTCCATACAATCGATCAGGCCGGTAATGCTCCGTCGTGTCGATAAACTTCAAAAGTTTCGCATACACCTCCGCACGCTTGTCTATCCCAGCCAAAACATCCAGATCACCAGGGAGGAGGTATCGGTCCTCGAATTTGAATACACCCAAAAATATTCAGGAGAAATGACTCACCCTCTTCCCCCTTCCTCTTCGCAGTCATCGTAATCCCAAGATACAGCTCAGCCAACCGATCATGGAAGCCAGCGCTCTTCTCTTCTTTCTCGTCGATGACGTATTCGAGATACCGCGTTGCTATGTGGGGGTCAAAATTTTCGAGGTAATCTGTAACCACCCCACGAGGAAGCTCAATGTCGTCTGAAGCAAAGATCTAGTATAAAACATGTGCCATGAATTTTACAATCACTGAGAAAGAGAGCGGTGTATGACCAACCTCGAAGGCCATCTCCCGATCCTGTTCAAACACCCAACGTGCAGACTCAAAGATCTGGTCCAGGTATTCCGGACCCAGCTTCTGCAGATACGAGATGGAAGGACCGAGTTTATCCCTCATGTCGTCTTCTTTCTCACTGAGCCTGTTGGGAACATGGAAAGATGTAGTTCGTCAAGGTCCTTTTGTAGATCGGGAAACTCGGCCAGGATACATACTGCTGGAGTAACTTGAGGGCCTTGGCGTGCATCTTCCTCCCGTTGTACAAGAATATAAGCTCCGCGTGTTTCTGTACTCCAGAGAATGTGTTGATGAGCTTTCCCTCTCCCACGCATCGCAATACGAGAGCAAAGCATCCAACGCCTCGCCCACTCTCATGGATGCAAAAAAGGAATAAAACAATGAGAAATCGGGCTCACATCTCTCGCTCTCAGCTCCTCTTCCACCTCTTCCACCTCGCACCAATTTGGCAACCGACAAAGTGGGCCTAACATACTCGGTCTCCCGATCAAATAACTCTTGAACAACGCTGTGTCGACGATCTGAGCTCTCTTGACGAGCTCATCTTCGGTGAGATCTGTGAGTGCGACGCCTGACGGTAGAGCGTAGAGAGAGGCAGGGGAGGTAGAGGACAGTGTTGGGAATAGGTGCGACTGCGAAGGGGTTATGTGATGAGAGGCGAGTGCGCCAGCAAGCTTGGGCCGAAGAGAAGTTAAGTAACGCCAGAGAGTCTCCAGGGAACGCGTCGCATCGTCTGTAGGGGTAGACGTCCACACCGAGGGACATACGAAAAGTAACACAATCACCCGCTGATACAACTTACCACAGCAAAACAACACGTACCGACAACCTTGCCCTTCTTCTTTCCGCTCAATGAAGCAACATCGTCTTCCTTGGACGCAGCTGCTGCAGGCAACAAAGCACCGAAACTCGTCTTCGTCCGTGCCCTAACGGAGCCCGTCGGTGATGGCGACCTCGAAATCGTCACCGGAAGTTTGTCTTTACTCGCCGCTGCACTGTCCTTACTCCCCCCTTCACTCGACTTGGTTGACACCGCGTCCTCCGCTCCACCGATGCCTCCACCAGATTGCTCCTTTGACTGTGCAACCGGACCCCCAAACAACGCTATCCATTCCTCATGTTTCACCGCCAACCGTCCAGAAACCTTATCAGGATACAATGCAACGACCTTCGCAGGATTAACATCGAGATCTAGGAAGGTATTTACCGCATTGTCGTATTTCCCAGACCGGAATTGCGACACGGCATTGAGAGCGAGAATGAGAGTCCGTTTAGGGCTAGGACTTGAGCCATAGACACGGTCCAGTAGGGCTAGGGCTTCAGTGTAGGACGCTCGTGATACCAACTCCTCGATTTGGGCATCCCAACCGCGCATAGCAAACTTCCATATGCTAGTGCCCTCCAAGGTTGCGACTGTCCGGTCGAGAGGAGTAGAGATGAGAAAGAGATGAGAGGGGATCTTCGAGGCTGTTGGGAGAGTTAAGCTGGTATGAGTAGACGGGACGTTGGTGGTGAGTAACCGTAGGGATGAGTTCGCGACGTTCGCGACAGATGCATTCGCGCTATTCGGAGAAGTAGATACTTGAGGGAAAGGGAACGCGATAGTTTGCACTGGGAGCATGTTGATAGATGAGATGATTTGAATGACTGGAGCCTGGATAAATGATGGTTGCGTTTGTGATTGCGCTGTCGCTTGCGGTAGTGATGAAGAACTTGTGAGGAGCGAAGCGTTGCTCAAGCCATTAGAAAGTTCCGCGGTAACGGGTACCGTACCAGCTGGAAGGATGGAAAATATATACGGGTTCACGAACGCTAGAGTGGTCCAACGGTAACAATAAAACGGTCAATAAGTATAGGCTGAGAATAACAAACCTACCAATCTCCTCGGGCTGACTCGGCCAGTTAATGCTATTAGCTTTCGTCCTGGCATCAACATCGATGACAAATCCCTGGTCTAGAAAAACCCCATCAATTACGGTCCTCGACAAAGAAAATGGTTCGACTTACTCTCTCTGACAACAACAACCTCCCCTTCACCAACATTTGCTAGGCCGGGTTTCGCAGTCTTGCCGCCCAGGCCGAGACTCATGTAACTTGACAAACCGGAGAAAGTCCCCATTCCTAGACCCGACGACGAAGGTGCAGTAGGTATGGGTGCAGGCATCGTAATATCAACAACCGTGGAGTTCTCCAAAGAGAAGATCGCATATTCAGTAGGAGAGTATGCGAAGCATATGTACGAGGGATCCAAGAATGCTACTGCACGAGGAGAGTGAGGGAGTGGTGTTTCCTAATCATCATTGCGTTGCGCGGTCACCAATCAGAGTAGTGCGATGAGCGAACCCAAGAAAAGTAGCAGAACTGTATATAGACGTCTCACCTTGACCTCTTGAGCCTCCCCATCTTTCCAGGTATACACGACCACTTTCCGACGACAGCCCACCACAAGAGTTGTCACCATGGTTGGAATTGGTATCGGCCCCTTCTCTACTTCGCCAGAAAACCCTCCAGATGGGGGAGAACCGGATAGATTGGGACTTTGAACTCCTGGAGTATTGTGCACGGTCGAATGGACTGCGAACGACAAAGTACCCTTTGCCTGTGTGAGTTTTGTCGGTGGTGAAAAGGAAGGGAGTGGGTACAACGTCGGGAGAGTTTCTGGGAAGAAAGGGCAACGATGAATGACCGGAGCTGATTGGTAGGAGAGACTCGAACCGGAGAGAACGACGAGCGAGTTTATATCTTTGATGTACCCTAACTGATCGATGGCCTTCCTGGATATCCCAGTCTTCGTCTCGACCGGCGCGGCTGTTGGGTGTACTCCTTCGGCTGATCGACCCACACAACCGAACGTCAGTGAGGATGCATGGGCGAGAGCATGAACGCACTCGCGTCGGTCCCTTCATTCAAGTCGTAAACGTGTATGTTACCGGTTGCCGTGCCGATATAGAGCCTGTTCCCTTGACAGCCTGTCAGTGAGGGGGTCCTGTGCAATGTGCATCATGGTGAGCGGGAGTCACCTTGGACGAGTAACGACTCAGGTCGTTCCTTGAATCCGCTGAGCACAGTCGTCGGCGTGTCGAACGGTGCCATGTTTCTTGCTCGATGCCTATCACCAGGAGAGGGCCCAGCACTGACAAGAGCAAGATGATGTTGAACCCAGGCCGCCGCGAAAGCTCCTACTTACAGAGGCACAGCCACCTTGAAGATCCAGTCCAACTCGAGGCTAGAAAACTAGTAACTCGAAGGCATCGGGGTATATACAGGCACTTTCAGATGTAGGTAGTCTCGTAAATACAACTTCGTCTCACCCTGCTCACCGCCCATGATCTACAGAGCAAGCTGCAACAAAGTCCCATAAGTCACGCGACCCCGATCAATCATACAAAACCCACCAAAGCAAGATGGCCCCCAACGACAGGGCGTGCCTTGAAGCCATCCGACACACCTTTGAGGGTATCATACCAATCACTCAGGGGCACGTTGTTCGCACCGTCGGCGGCATACTTGTACACTGAGTCGATGAACATGTCTCTGGTGGTAATGTTGGTCATAAAGGCAGCCGTCCACATTTGCCAGTCCGACTTCGTGTAAGTATGTCTGCCACACGCATGCGTCAAGCAGGTGTTGAGTGGGAGAGGCACAGGTTTGACTCACCGAGTGTCGAGAGGAACCCCATATGTATCTTAATCAAGTGCTCGGTCAACAAATAAAACAAAGCAAGTACTTGCTTGTACTTACTGACGACAGTGGCGTATCAGGCGGTCTCTAACAGTCGAAACAAATACATGAGCATGCAAAGGCTCTTACGCCGAGGACAACCTTACGCATATCATAGACGGATTGCGGGAACACATTCGTGCCGAGGAGCTTGTCAGCGTACAAGCTATACGACAAACCCCAGCTAGACATAGTAAGCAGATGCTCAAAGAAGCCAAACGTACCCAACATACCTGCTGTCATTTCCGTAGGACAAGTCTAGATGTTGTCCATCTTTAGCAGTGGCATAGTTCAAGATCTGCGGTACATAGCTGGCCGCAATTGACTAGAATAATCTGCGTCAAGTATCAATGGGAACCTGTGCCGTCTGATGTACCTACGCTATAGTTCTGTTGGTTGGTGGTGTCGCCAAGCATTCCAGAGATTTCGGCCATGGCTTGGATGCCAATGACACCCTTGATGGCGAGATTAGTCTGGTTAGCGAGCGCACCAGAAAAGTCGTCCGTGCTGATCTGGTAAGCAGGGATAAGAGCCTCCGCGACGAGATATCCAGTCCATTGGTTGAGCAAGTTGGTCTGCAAACGGTCAAACAGAGAACACAGCCAGAATGCTAGACAGTACTCACATAGCCAGTGATGATCGAAGTGTCCCCCGTTTTCTGAGTGTAGCTCAAAGTCATGATAAGCATGTTTCCACATTCTGTTTGGTGTGAGTGGACAAGAATGAAAAATATAAAATACACTTCACCTTCAAGTGGCATGTCTTCTGCGTTACCATCGTTGTGTCCAATGGCCTTGGGGTATGTAGAACCTGATACACATGAGGACACGTCGTCGTCTCAGGGGAAAAATCTCACCGAGGTCATGGACTGCGTATGTTGCAGGCCATTGTCCTGTGGCTTGATACTCGAACAGACCAAGAAGGAGATATTTGCCGAGCACAGGGTTAGTGTAGAGCAAAACAGGCCAAGCTGGCATGATCACGTCAACAGTGTTTACATTCTGATAAGGTCCATCCAAATTAGAACGTTCCGCTATATGTGAGGCAGAACTCAGACGCACTCCATCACTAGATATTTCTGACCGCGGGTCAGTCGAAGCTTCAAGGTGAGCCGCAATGAGACGTACCCTTCAAGAACATGAGGACATCACTAGTATTCCACGAGCCATCGCTGTTCTGCGAAATCGTGAGCTCCATAGCACCGAATGCCTGTCGGATGGAAAGTTGAACTACGCCAGCATAGCTACTAGAAATGGCAGAAGCATCACTCTCGAGTTGCTTGTCAAATTCTTGCGCTCTGAGCATTGCGTTAGGATAGTCTTCGAGGAATGCTTCAATCTGACCGTGATAAAATCAGTTGAAAAGGATCGTGAAGTGGACCATAATGCAGTGCTAACCATTTTCTCGACGCCGTATGGATAGGCACTCCATGAGTAAAGACTTCTAGCTTGATATGCACCTCCGGCAATAATGTACTCGACAGCGGGATCCCTCACATGGCCCACAACGAAGACTACAGTCTCACTGGTGCCAGAGACCGTGCCAAGATCCTGGGCGAAAGCAAACACTGGCCAGTCATCACTAATAGCACGGAAGTTGGTATCGAATGTATTCGCAAGAACGCCGTTGTTTATGAATTGAGCGCGCACAACGATGTCCTGACCTGTCTGATAGGTTGTCGAAGTTCCGTTCTGGGGGAAATGATCAGACTTCTGTAATTTCGAGAGAAAGCGACTTACGTACGTTCGTTGTGGAATAATGATTAGCTCCCTCTGTGCAGTACGAAAGTGAACTCAACTCGAATCACATGTCAAGCCAACATCACGAGCTTACGCATGATGAAATCATTGTACTCAGTATAATCTTGCTGTGTTTGAAGCATAACTTGGTGAGTGAAGACCGGTCCAGTTGTGTTACTCTGCCAAACGACATTTTGCGTATTGTCGCTCGCACAAGCCCATTCGGCGCTGATGTCAGTGTAGACGCTAACTGTGTGTGCTGCGCCATCCATAGTTATGATCTGCACAGTGAGGTACGAAAACGGGGTGGATTGCTTTACGAGGTCCGAGGGCTAGTGTCAAGAACGTGGTCATGGATATGAGTATACAGTGATGAATTGCAAGTATGTACCTCGACAGGGCTAATGAAGCTAAGAACAACATCAACCGGTCCGGCGCTCAGACGGAAGTAGGTTGAAGTGGCGGTGAACTGAAATAGCGATGAGAAACGTCAAGGACGAGCGAATATCTGGGAACTACCTGCATGCTCTGTTGGGTCGCAAGTACTGGCGTGGTGCCGGAGACGACGGGGTCTCCGAGGATAGTGTATGTCGTTCCGTCAACTCTGATGTAACCGGCCCATCCAAGATTCTAGTCAGGTCAGACGAAATCAAGCCTTGGCATATAGATGATCATACCCCGGTAGCCCAGAACTGCGGCCAAGCCTGGTTGACCGCCACTCCTGCACCCTGTGGAAGCCATGCAGACAAGTAAGGTGTCCTCACTGCAAGAGGAATCGACGCAGGGTTGAAAGGTGTCACGGTCCATGAAACCGCCAAAACTGCTGTAGCGAGTAATGATAGAGATGCTACGGAGAGCAGAGGGAACAGCGCCATTTTGGCAGAGTGAACTTGGGTAAAGAGACTTCACGTAGACAGTTAACATTTATATTCCCTTGCGACCGAATTCATTTCTCCCAGACGAAGAGCATGACGAGAAGGTCAGATGGAGAAGGGCAGATGGAGGCAGTCCACCATGATGTGACGATATTCCGCTTCGCAACAAGTTCTTGACTATTGTCGGGATGACAAAAGCCGCGCAAGTTCTAGGTCGTGAAGCAAAGGTAACACCGCAACTTGAATGCCACCAGACTACATAATAACTAGTCCAGCCTGCACATATGGATTTAAACCCCGTCACTAGCACTACGATCACACGAGCACCAGCAACGTTATTCATCTTGTTCCATCCTTCCCAAAGAACGTAAGTACAGCGCCTCGTGGAGCCCGGGCGTTATTAGCGACGATGGCGCCGTGTGATGGGCCATTTCGCAATTACATTCGCAAAGGCGGTATACAACGCCGCCGCTTTGACGACTCTACCACTGTACCACAGGCCATGTGAGAGCTGTGATTGTAGGACGGCTAGCACAAAAGGAAATTAAGGGTCGCTCCTGCGCTAAAATCGGGTTGCAGGTGCTTTTTTGCAATGCTGATAAGTAGTAGGAACCGGTTTTTACTGGATTCTCGGATATGCCGGCGGCGGGAGACTAGCATGACGAGGTCAACTCGGTGAGTGTTATTCATCAATATGTGTGGCGAATCGGTGCTGGGATCTAGTACTGGCAACTATTCCGCAGATTGTATGTCAACTTTTGTGACCGAATGGTCGTACCGGTGATGGGCAGGGTTTCGAGGCTGGGGCCTTCGAGTCTCAGCCAATACCGTATCCCCCGGCTTTCCATTGCAAGTCCCGCTTTCTCCGAAAGACGAAGTGGAAGGGTAGAGGCAAACGACATCATCAAACGAGCAGTGCCACTGGCAGTGTCGTTTTTTTTTTCATGCAATGGGCCGCCCTGTAATCGTTGTCACTGATCAAGCCGCAGACTCGGTGTTTCTCATCGGTTGACACGAAAGGACTGTCCAGCACTAGTAGTTTCACAAAAAAAAGAAGGCAGTGGTGGTCGTTTGACATAGGTACGTAGCCAGGGTCACATAGCACTAGTCTCCCCAAACCAGACCTAAACTTCGAGAGCAGAAGACAGTCGTTCTGACCATACGAAGACATACCACGGGGTCTTGAACCTGGGGTTCGACCTGTATGGTCTCGCTAACGGTGTAAGTGCGACTGAGCTGATCCGCTGATACCATCAGGGATAGCTCTGAAGATAGACCTGGCTCAAGGCACGACAAGGAATAACATTTCGGTGACTTTGAGCTCGTTCATTCATTTCTTGTTTGCGATCCCAACCCGCGTGGTCACCTCTTTCTTTACGTCCCCAGCACCGACGCAGTCCACTGTCTCACACTCGAGGGATACCCCGCAGGACACGACTTTCATCCCCTCGGGGATGGAGATCTACCCCCCCTACGACGGGTCCTTGTCCAACCTCTTCATCATCAACCATGCACGCGCACAAATGGCCATCGAGCAATTTGTCCTCGATCCGGCGCGTCTGGAGGAGGCGCGGTACGTCCGCACGCTTCGGTCGCCGTACTTCGTGTCCCCGAACTCGATCGCGTTGACGTCCCCGACGAGCTTTTATGTGAGCAACGATCACCTCGTGACGCGTCGTCTCCCGAACCCGATTGGGCACGTGGTCCCTCTCGTCGAAACCATCACTGGGCTTCAGCTTAGCTGGGTCGCCCACGTCTCTATCCACGAGTCCAACTCCAAAACCGACACGGACGCGGACGACTTTACGCTCACGCACACCTTTGCTGCCCTCGGTATTTCCTTTGCCAACGGCGTTGCTCTCTCGCCCTCCCACACCCACCTCGCCATCGCCTCCACCTCTCTCGGGTTCATCCACTTTTACACCCTCAACACCAGCACCAGCATCAGAACCACCGTTCCCCCCTTTCCTTCACACACACCGCTCCGTCCCTTTCTTCCCCGATAACATCGTCTACAATGACGACGGCGCCCTCATCGTCACTGGCTATCCCCACTTCCCCTCCCTGGTCGGCATAGCGGCGAACAAGACCGGAGCAACCGCACCCAGTTGGACCGTGTCACTCACGTCGCACGCCGTTCGTGTCGGGCAGGGACGCACGAGGTGGAGACCCTTTTCCAGAGTGATGGGTCTGTGTTTGGGTCCTCGACGACGACATTGAGGGATGTCAGGACGGGTGCGATCTACGTCGCTGGGTTGTACGAACAAGGCATGCTTGTTTGTCGACCTTAGACGCCCTTGATAATGAACGCGACGAAAAAAAGATGTTGCACGCACCACACACCGAGATGTCGTTCAGATCATTTCATTGTGATGTACCCACCGAGAGAAAGGGAACGAGAAAGATATCAATCGACGCTACTCGTGACCATCCAAAAAGCACACGCACGCAGTGCCCATTCCAATCGCGAATGCCGCGACTCGCCCATGCAACCGACTTGGTTCTGGGTTCTAGTTGGAACCAGCTGTGCAGGGACAGAGGCGGGCGAGGATTCCCACCCGTCGCTTGGGTGACGATGGTGGAACCGCCTTGGGAGTCCCCTTGACAGTCGACCGACGATAGGTGGCTTTCGGATCTGGCGTGGCCTTGATAATATGGTGAATCACGTCATGCAACAGATAGGCATCTGCGAATTGGGGGAGGAGAGCAGTGGAGGGACTGATCCAGGTGCCTGCGAGACGCGAACGATGCCGGCCCGTTCGCATGCGGAACCGTTGTTGCCGGAGAGGTCAAAGGCTTCTCTTGCCCACTGGGTTTCTTTACGTTCGTCGAGCTCGCTCGCGTCGGGGAAGGCGGCGCGGAACATGGTGGTGAGGCTGATGGCGCCGGTGTCGTAGCGGTGGAGGATGAAGGCATGGCCTGAGGGCTGAGTGTAGGCGTTACAGACACATACGTATGAAAGGGGGGCTTATGTCATAGGACAGCCTGGTATCGGTGAGTCCTAGACAACGTTCGGCGTCACTTGAATTTGAACGTTTGAACCTGGGGTACTTGTTTCTGGGCGCTAGGGAAAACATATTTCCTCCTTTATGCACTCGTCCATTTCCTGCGCCAGAAACAGCCGGTTGCGGTGCAGCTTCCGAATGGTGACCCATTCTACTTGCTCTTCAAAGATACTGCCACTCTCTACCCTCTCGCAAATCCGGAACCGCTGGAAGAGTGCTCCTTCGTGTGGGCTCTCTGTGACTCCAATGCCAAAATCGAAAGTCCCGACGGTATCTTCACAACCACATCGTGTAGTGTCAGAATCATCCAGGCAACCTCGCACAAGGCCTCACGTTGGAAGGAATGGAGCAAGCAACTTGGTGCTAAGCGCTATGTTATGGATATATGGACACAGGAGGAAGTTGCGGACTTCGCGTGAGTGGTCCACCATCTGTTGCAGCGAGATCTGACGAGATGACCAGCACGCTGTTGGGACTGGATGTCATGCGCATGGCGACTCTTGCGGAGAAGTGGGGCACCGTTCCTCGAAAATTGCTGGAATGCATGGGTTACGAGGATTGTGATATTGAAGCTGAATACCGCGATGGTGCCAATGTAGCTGTCATGACATGCGAAATCATGATGTGGGGAGGCGCTCAACTTTCCTTATGAGCCTCCATCACCATTCTATTTCCTTCGGCCGATGAAGGACGCCACAGGGGCTATCAACCACTACCTTGCTCACCTTTGTGTGCCGACACGAACCCTCCGCTGCTTCCTAGCGGAAGCACTCCAGGACCAAAGAAGCACTCTCAGGCTACAGTTCTACGGCGAACTGAGTCTACCTGCAGGGACTCGTCAGGCTGCTGGTTTTATCCATGCATCCTGGTTCCACAGCTACTTTTCTTCTGAAAGGAGCTTGCATTGCCAATGGATTGCACGGGACTTGGAAGATAACACAATGCAGCTGCCTACCACATTGCCAGGGACGAACCATCTCATTCCCACTACCCAGGACGGACTAGCATCTCGGGCACCTCCATACTATTGGATTTCCCCCTACAGCAAATTCCCTGGCATTGACAGTGCCCTTGTGCTTGAGGAAGAGATCTTCGCCTTTCAAGTAAACATTAGCTCTCGTCACAAGGTACCGATGGAGGGTTTGAAGAAACTATGAAAGAGCTTGGGAGAGTGGTGTTCGTTGGAGCAGAAGAACAAATCAAGCACGTTGCAAAGGGTTGGGCTGGCCGGATACATTTCCTACACAGTACAAGCGTACCTGTTGCATGGTCGGTAGTGGATCCAGTGGAGGATGGTATCACTTACCAGGTATGCAAGTTTGTTGATTCTTCAAGGACTTTCTGACTTGATTGTTAGGCATTTCATGATGAGTCTGATCCAGTGCTGCCGGAGGAGTCCGATGAGGAGATGATCGAGGATTGAGGAGTGCGAGGCATTGACATCACTCAACAAATAATATTCATTGCCTGTCGCCTTTTTTTTTTCTTTTGCCAGTTGTCAGACACTGCTCATCGGATGGTTGAATCATTCGTCGTTTGGTACATGTTAATATGACTCAGGCACCCACTCCAACGCACTCCCCCTGGATTGTAATCACCACCGCGCTCTCCTCGGGCGCAACCTTGGTGCTTTCGAAATTGGTGTTCATACTCACTGGCAACAATTCCACAGAATTTTTGTCCATACCAGCGGTGGGTAGTGACGCAAATGGCCCCAGACGTAACAGACTGGGAGCAGGAATGCAGTAATTACCTCCGGCAGTTGGATCTGGGGTTACACACCGATGTCGCCGGAGTCCCCTATTGAGGGTGAGGAAGTACCGAAGTACATTTTTCCAGGAGAACAAACAAGATTATCGGGATCTCAGGGAGCTCGCTGCTTTGCTTGTACCCTGATGCCATGTGAGTAGGCTGATAGGATGCACACGAGGACACTGTACTCACAGGAAACATTCACTTGTTTGCGCCACGACTAGGTTGTCGAAAAAGGACCTCGTAGTCGCAGCGCAAACCATGTTCACCTCAGGCTATTATCGCGAGGAAAAAATCACTGTTCTATAAAATTGACATGAACGAAAAGCCTCCACGATGGTCTCGAGCTCTTCGACACCGATACTTTTCTGCCAGCACGATCTTCAGACTCGGAGATTATTTTGGGCGCCAACTACAACTCCAGGCCTGAACTCACATTGTAATCTCGAGCCACTTTCCCTCGCTGGCAAGTTGCACGATCCCGTTCGGTCCAGATGCCGAAAGCCCATGCTGTATACTTACACACGTTGCACACCGACGAGCGTCGAAACAGTGGCGCTATGGACAGTTTCAACTTGTTAAACTTTGACGCCACCTTCTCTCATGTGCCATTTCCCCGTTCCCTCATCCCGCCGGACGCGCGATCATGCGGTACATGTCTTCTTATATCCGATCCCAAGCCCTGGATACACCTGCATGATGTGGGAAGCGGTCACTGGACTGCCAGGCTAAGCAACCCTTAGCACCGGTCCCGAGCGTAATATGTGAATAAACTTCCGACCGAGAGCAGCATCGCTGAAACACTAGCAAGTCCCGGAGTGGCTGGACCGTGTTGGTGTGCCCGAACGGAAAAACCTCAATCCCCCTGGTGTACATAGGCGCCGCAAGTTATGTAACCCTGAGGCCTGACTTGTGTATGAGCAAGATCGGGATGGTGGCGTCTGTCGATCTGCGCAACAGGGCCGCATCGTGGGCATGCTGGACGTTTTCTTTCATACATGTTTTCGAAAATTTCTTGGAATGTGTCAGTGGCGTCCTAGCCAAATGGAAAATGCCGGAGCGTGTGGATGAACATTTTTGATCGTCACAAGACCGCGAGCTAACATCGAGCGAAATCATCGGGATACCCTCAGGGTCTTAGCACACAGAGGTTCAACAGGATCCTATTGTACCCCAATGGCACGTAACGAACCAAAGAACATGCAAAGTAAATGCGTTCAAGCGGAGTATCTAGGACATATTGATGATTGATGGAATCGTGTACGGATGCAGGGTCTATCTACAGATGCTCAAGGAGTTCGAGTGGATGACTGAATGACGAAATTTGACATCAACAACGTTCTCTGCATCGCCCCGGGACGATTTAGAAAAAAAAATATGGAACGAAAAAAAAAGAACAAAGGAACCAATATACATACAGAATAACATACATCTTCACCTTCTAATATTTGTCTCATTTTTTTGGGGGTGCCTTGCGGTTCGTTTGGGTCATGACAATACAATCGAGGAAGATACCCTCGTCGAGAGATCCCGAAGAACAGTTTTGACGACGCACAACCATGTGTTCGCCCTATCCACCTCGTCATACGCTCCTTCGACATGCGCACTGATTTTTCGCAGGATCATCCGGCGCAGCGCTCTCGTATCCTCGTCTTCCTCGTCTCGTAGCGTCGTAGCCAACGAGATGACGGAAGACTGCGCAGAGGAGGAACGCGAAGAGTTCGCACTACTGCTGTTGCTATGCGGCGGCGAAATATAAAATAAACTGGATGACGAAAGCCTGGAGATATCCGCATGGGCATGTGGACCCATCGCCTTGGCCCTATCAGGCCAAAAAGCAAATGGGTCGTCCACAGATGGATAGCGAGAACGGAGATTCTCCACCATGGCTTCCCGAACCTAAATGGGAGTTAAGTTTGCTGCGGATGACTTGAATGACGTTGTTCGCTCATCTCACCTTGACCGTCCGCTTGATGATTCGTTCGGCTCGAGAGACGCAGTGGTTCGCGGTGGAGATCAGGTGGTCAATCTTGAACAAATGCGAATCAGTACCCGAATAGGTAACCCCAAAGAAAAAAAAAATTACCCCATGCAAGCATTCATCAATGGCGGATAAGTCACGGCTCGCGGCAGATAAGACCACCTGAACGGAATGGGTGCTATTTTCAGACAGCGAAAGGTCGAAAGCGGATGAAGCGGATGAAGATCGTGAACGGCATGTAATGCCCTTCGTGTCTGTCACAGCAATGGTCGGCTGCTTGATGTCTTGCTTCACCTCCCTCCCAACTGCGCAGTGAGGATCGTCGAGCTCGTAGCAAAGCTGAAGCCGAAGAGGTTTGCCCGTCACGATCTTCTTCTTCCACCACGCTTTGAGCTTCGAGGCACCACTTTTCTCAATTTTGGAATGGAACTTGTAACCCTTCAGGAGTGCCTTGAGCTTGCGATCCTTGGACGACTTCTCCTCGACCGAGTTCGCATACTCTCGCGAGAAGAGCTCCCGCTCTATCTCAATAAGATTCGCGAGGTGTGCCTTGTACGTCGACGAATCCGCGCTGAGAATGAAACTGTCCAGCCATTCTGGCCATGGGACCGTTCTAACGCCAGAAGGAGATGTGGTTTCAAGAGTTTGAGAAACGGCCTCTGTGAGAACGGCAGCGTCAACATATTTCTTCACTTGCTCGTCTTTCGGTAGGGGTGCGTCCGACTCCACAGCCGTCGACTGCGAATCTTCAGAGCCTCTTGGGGAAAGTTTGTACGTCAATCGAGCAAATCGACAATGAACAGGATCTTGCGCGGACAGTTGCTCCTCGGCCTCTTGTGAAACATGATTCCACTGGCGGTCAACAGAATTGAGGATCTCGCGGGTGCTGCGTAGTTCCTTGGCAGCATCGTCGATTTGGCCACGGAAATACGCTAAGACGTCGTCGCCCAATTGGGAGGTCTCTTGAACGACGGATGCGAGTTTATTGAATTCTTCATGATCGCGGACGAATTGACCATCGGCGGAGAGATATTGGAAATTATCTAGAAGTTGTTCAGAGGTCGTAGTGATGTCAAAATCGGGCGGGAGGTGGCTCGCGGGTCCCCGGGATTCGTGGGGTGAGGGAGGATTGATAGAAGAGACCCAATTCGTGAAGGACGTGATAGAAGAGAGGGATGCTGAGGTGCCCGGGCGGATGGTACGGTCGGACAGGGACGACTGAGGTCGGTTGAACTGTCCTTCCGTCATAAAAGCCATGCGGAAATGTGGTTTCGCCACCTCCAATGCAGTGAGTCTATCAACCAAGCATGAAGCATCAGATACTTTAACAGGCCAGGAGGGAACGACGATGAAACTTACCCTCGCGAATTGCGTAGATTCCGGTAGGACCCTGTTGGGTCACAGTTAAGAAAAGCATACAACACATCGATACATTCGCCGTGCTCGGCGGCTAAATGAATACAAGTCTCTTCGTTCTTGTCTCGGGCAGACAAGGGTGCATGGAGATCGCGAATGAGATGTACAGCGAACCGGTATAGAAATTGTGCAGAGTTTGACGCGTCAGTGACGCGTCCAAGTCGAGCAAGGCAGTGGAGCGGTGTATAGTGCTCCCAGGTAGTAAACAGACTGATGTCGGCGCCAGCGCGGTAGAGTGCGTCGAGGATCTCGATAGACGGATTTGGTACAGAGACACAGTAATGGATGGCGCTCCATCCTTCAGTATCGGGTACATTTACAAGAACGGGGCCATTCTCCAGAGGGGATGGTTCGAATGACTGTGGTGAAAACAACAATGCGTAGATCGACGAAAGATCGGCGGTGAGTACAGCGTTTACAACTGAGTCAGTAATGTGAGAAAGAGATTCGGGGAGAAAAGCCGTGGCAGGAGGTGAGAAAGGCGCAGGCAGAGCGGAGGTATACGGGGATAGCTGGACGAGATCGATGCAGGAAGGTTCACATAGCACTTCCTTGTTTCCGTTCTAACGGAGGCCTAGGTCAGGTCTGCCCGTACATAAAAAATCTGTCTCAAAATGTACCTTGTGTTCGCGCCAGCGATTGCAGCGTAACGCATATTCACACGCCCAGAGAACATTTGGATGAGGCAGTGCGAATTGGATGGAAGAGCGATGATTTCGATCCCTCAGGTCAGGGCGAGAACCGTGCGAAAGCTGTTGAGGGTGATCAGAACAAGCACGCATAACACCGTGCTCCCCTCACCAATTGTTGGACGACTTCCATTCTGCAGTCACGCGCAGCATCTAGGGTAATGATTGAATGAGTATTGAAACATGAGACGAGCTCTAAGCGGACTTACACATCAATGGCGTTGCACCGTCGGTATCCATACCGTCTACAGAGACGGCGCCGGAGCCGCACTCGAGCAGGAGCTGGACGATCTCGGGCATGTCGAGCCAGGCAGCCATACCAAGCGGAGTCACGTCGTTGATAGAGTCCTGAGGCGCGTTGAGGGTGAAAAGCGAGATGTCAGGGTGAGAGGCTGCGATGCGGATGACGCTGAGGCGGTCCTGAGACATGAACGACGCGTCGGACGCGTCGACGGTCTCCCATCTGTAGGGAGCGACGGGGGCGGTTAGCGGGAAGGCCGGTGGCGGCGGAAAGGATGGGGACGTACCTGTCGGCAGTGAGTGCACATGTGAGGACAGTGCGGCCCGAAGTGTCGGAGGTGTTGATATCAGCGCCAGCTTCGAGGGCGTCTTGGACGGCGGAGGCGTTACCTTCGGAGGCAGCCTGGAGGAGAGCAAAATTTTCAAAGGAGCGGTGTGGGCGACTCATTGCAGGTCGTCGGTGATTTCGTGAGGAGACGGGGAGGGCGGGTGGAGGGGGAGGGGAGTAAGGCGGGGAGTAGATATAGTAAATCTAAGTCGGGGCAGGGTGGCGGATGAATGTGTCGTGACGGAGGAGAAGAGGAAGAGAAGTTGTCCGGAGCGAGTTCTGTCGAGATTTTCCATCTGGGCTGGACTTGTATACGTACTTGGATAATGCGGAGAAACGAGAACCCGGCCATTCGCTCTCGTACAATCTGTCCGCGCTTCCTTCGCCTCGAGGCCGCGTAACACAAACAAAAAAAAAGTAAACCATGGTGTACAAACACCTCACGCTCAAGACAATGCGCCTCTGACAATGTGTCGCACCATTCAACGGCGTCCGAGTCTACTAGATCCATACAGGGAACCATGCTCCGAGGACGAGCACGGCGAGTTTCAGCATCGACCCTTTGCACCCTTGCACTACACCTTCCTCTTCTGTCCTAGTCCAACACCAACCTGGGAATTACCCGGCATAAGGTCAAGGTTAACACCCACGCATTCAGGATCACTATACTTACTCAGGACGCTTATGTCTGATGCCAGTCCAATGATAGGGATACGTATCCGATATCGATACCAATATCGATACCAATATCGTAGCTTGAAACGGTCCGGGAAACGAAATGAGATATACGAAATGATCGGAAGATGATATGATATACGTGGAATACATTAACATGCCACCGATGCTATGAAAATTCACTCGTCACTTCTGCCAAATGTAAATGAGGGGCGCAGCTCGGGTCCTCAGCTGTCCGCGCTAGGACGCTCAACACGTCGTGATCCATATGCTTCTAATATACTGTGTGAACCAACCTAGTGGCCAAATCCCAGCAGGTTTACTGAAATGCGTCTCGTGACAGCGCGCCCTACATGGGACGCCGGGATACGTAAGCACAACGTTGCCCGCTAGCACCAAAGTCACCCAGTGACTAACCTTCACTTGTTCAAAGTTAGCAATAGCCCTGTCCAAGTCCCACGCGTTATTCTGCAGGCAGTCTACGGCAAACTGGGCATTCAATCTTGTTCGCTGGCAAATCTGCATAATTAGACCGCGCTGAGGCTCCGCCTGCGCCGGGAGACACCCGCGGAAAAGAGAGGCGTAGCGTAAGTCAAGCGCCGCTCGAATGGGTGGACTACATACAAAAGCGGCTAAAGCATCTTGGAGCGCTTGAGCTGGTGACGGAACTGATGCCTGTTGCTGCGTCACCTGTTTAGATGGTAATGGGTCTCCCGCCTGCACTTTCATGGGTCCCAGCCTCCAAGCCTCATGACTAGAGTATGCTCGGATGCACCATTGATCAGATAGTATCGTCACCTCCCAGCCATTCAACTTCGCGCTGCGAAACACACCACCATCAATTTAATATCTCAAAAATCATGAAAAACTCAAACGAACCGAGAACCAGGCGGAGCGGGGGCAAGTATGAATGCCCTATCAAACGATCGGATGCCTTGAGAAGGCTCTAAAGGCACATGAAGGTCAGATACACATGACGTCACAATATTGCGATATTCGGCAGCCGCGGACCAGGGTCAACCAGGAAATGTCCGAGATGACACTCCACTAAACAATAATCGCGGGTCACGAGTGAAGTAACATACCTTCAGTGAATTGACCGTGCAACGAAATGAATAGCTTTAGGTCTTCGCCTTGCCCAACGGGCCAAGCGTCAATGCAGAACTTCTCCGGCGAACCCGAGATCTCATGCTTGGTTTTCGGAAGGGCGGACATAGCACGAATGGCAGCTTCGCTTCCAAGATGCAGACTGTGGAATGCCTTGTCTGAGCCACTCCCGCCTCCTAGCCGATTCAGGTTCCTTGAACCACCATTCAGCCAGACTGACCAGTCCAGCTTCCGTTGATTCGGTAACTGGGAGTGCAATCCTTGTATCCGCGCTCGAGCAGGAATAGTAGTATTGACAGAAAATGAAAACGTCGCCGATGGATGGTAGGCGTCTAAAAGCGCAGCCCGTTGATCATCGAATAACGGGAAAAACCTGAGGTAAACATGCCTAAAATCAGAACCAATTCGAGCACAATAGAACGGGAATTGCTCACCGTACAAGGAAGTTGCTGATGATGCTGTCTTCCACCCCAGTAATAAATGAGGGTTTCATTTCGAAGGGAAACGAAGTAGCAGTCGGGCGCTTCTCTGTTACTGGGGCCGATGAAGGTCCAGGTGCGTCGAATCCGATTGTTGCAATTGCTTCCTGGTCCAACATGACCAGAGAGGGAAACCGACGAGCCATGTCGCTGATGATGCGCTGAGGAAAGGACCTTTTTTGTTACCACCTTGCAGCTTACCTTTTATACTTGTCCCCTCTTCCGTGTTTGAGTTCTAGCTCCCTCAGTGGGTTGCCAATCATGATCAGCTCCCGAAGGTGTTCCAGTTTGCCCTTTCTCCCAGAAAGGTAGTCAATATCTCGCCAGACTTTGAGATCATTGTTTTGCAGAGAGAGGTTGGCGAGCTTTGGCAGGTAGTGCGCAAGAGTTGATAATATTTGACCAGAAGCTATCTTGTTGTTGGCCAAGGAGATCGTTTGAACCTGACAATGATCAGTCAACCCACTAAAGAAAATCAAAGACTGAAACTCACGGGTGGCTTGAGATTTGAAGCGAGCTTGAAAATGACAGAAGCTTCCCTCGCTGTCGACCCAGGTGCACCAGGGGGCAAAAGCCCATGTTTCGCAAGCTCCGGGTCGTTCAACATGGACTGCCAATCAACGCAACACGACCCTTAGATGCCCGGCACTCATCATGACAACACGCCTGTGCCACTCACCTCGAGATTCAGAAACTGTCCGTCTGGATTCCACCTTCTGTTCACGAAATGTCTCCATACGTCAATCGTTTTCGCTCCCACTGTGGGCACTCTTCCACTACCCGTCATTGATGTCGTCGTGACCGCATTCCTGCGAAGCCGTCCCACCGTCGGGTTCCTAGCGCTGGAAGCGCCACGGATCGAGATACCCTCCATGGCTGCGCCCGCTGGCTGTGCCCGCGCGGGGAGCTTGAATACCAACCCACGTCCATAGCAGAAGCGAGTTCAAGGGGGCGGCGGTGGGAGCGAACAGATAACAAGGGTGAGCGCGGTGTTTTCAGATTAAAAAAAGGGGGGACGGAGGTTACGAGAGTACCAATGAAGGAAGAGGTGAGTGTGTATGATACGACGATGGAATGGGAGCGAAACCATCGATGAGTAGATAGGTTTGTACACAACAATGTTAAAGCAGCCGGCAAGCGGAACGATAATGTGACGTTATGCAATGATATGATGAATATGCGGAGCGAAACATCGAAAGAGTAGAGTCTTGTATTTACCATGGAAGCCTTGGATGGACCCGCCTGGTGGTCTTTGAAAGCATCAATCGGGCGAGGGCGGTGAGAACGAATCTTGGAAACGCCTTTGCGCCCGCCGGGTCTGTCTGCAGAGACATCCTTCATGCGTTCGTCTTTGTCAATAAGTCCAGCACTCCTGAGAGCGTTTGAGGCTAATGTGCGGCTGCCCGTCGCGGTTGTCGGGCTCGAGAACATGGCTGTGGATGCAATGCTGGGCTGAAAGAATGGGGGTTGTGCGTGTTAGTGGTGGTAGTGGTAGTGGTAGTGGTGATGGTACGAAGACAAGGAGGATGTGGTCTGAGCGTTCTGGTGAAGTATGAGTTTGAATGAATCAGGCAAGTGGTCACTGGAAAAGCGACTGTGTCAGCATCTGTTTTGGCAACGAGTGGCGCAGTGGAGACGATTGTTTGGTCTGGAGGCTCATGCCAAACAAACCTCTAACAGGGATTTCTGGCTACAAAGCGGATTTCTATTATTTTTTCAAGTGTGACCAATGTCACGCCAAAAAAAAATCATAATCTCTGAATAATGTAATTCGAAAGCAGTGTTACAGTCCACATCTAACAGAAATTAAACAGCTTGGAGTGTCTATACTGCCACAAGCGACTTCAAAACAAGTTGTAAACTGCGTGACAAACCTAATTTTCCCTCCGTCCATTAGGTTGGTACATGTACTGATGAGTCGTGACACCATGTGCATGTGAAGGAGGCTTCGATCCGGACCCAGTTGATGGATTTGGTCGCCGATAATATGCACTTGTACTCCCAGATCTCTCTTGCGGTTGTGGTGGTGTTGTGGTGGAGATGACGGGTGAGGTTGCTGCCGCAACGGTGGGCATGGGATACGGGAAATTGCGCGATGCAGGGGCTTGTTGCTGAGTCTGGGCATGGCGAATGGCGGGGGATGGTTGCGCAGAGGTGGCGGGTGTCGAAGGAGCTGGCGAAGCGGATGGCTGAGCAGAATTCGGCGGAGCAGTCTGCGACGGTGGCACAGGCGGGTGGGTGTTCTGCTGCAGGGGTGCCGCGGATTGCGGTGGAGGTGGGGCCGAGGTATGTGTAGGTGTTGGTATCGGATTCTCGGTGCCTGGCGTTGGTGCACTAGGCGGCGGGCGGTCAGAAGATGTTTGACTCTCTGTATCACGCCGACGCTTTATCCCCCTCGAAGAGGACTCTTTGAGACCAAGCGAAGTCGCTTTGATGAGTATTTGGTGCCTTATAGAAAGTCCTCAGCCAACACATGGAATTGGAGGTGAAACAGTACCTTGTCCGAGAGTTGCCCCATTTTTCACACAACGCATCCCACGCTATCTCTCCGCTGGCATTTCGATGCTCCTCGGCAAGCTTTTTCAACTTTTCAGTTTCTTCATCCGACCAAGCGCCTTGGTTTCCGGCGCTTCCTGGAATCGGGCCCGCGGACCCATTCGAACCTGTGGAAGCGCTGGGCCCAGCTTGCGGTGCTGGAACAGAAGGGTAAAAACCACTATATCCACTATAGCCATAGTATGGAGCAGTCGGGTATGCGGGAGCACTATACATTCCCGGAACAAATTGTTGTGGCGTTGGGTGCTGATGCCCCATGGAGACAACAAACGATTGCGGATTCGATATTACAGAGGCCGCTGACTGTGTGGATGGTGGTGGTTTTCCATTCGCCGAGGGCGGGGGAGTTGGCTGCAGTGGTGGTTGGGGAGGCTGAGGTGCCAGAGGGGTATACCCCGGGATGAATGGGTATGGTACGGGAGGAGGGTGCGCAGTTAGTCGAGCAGGTGAAGCTAGCTGCATAAAAAACATCATTTGAGGTGCACACCATCATAGTCAAGGAAACGGTTACAAGAGTATCGCAAATTCGCTTGGCCTCGCCAAGCATAGTCAGGGGGTCAACTTTGACACCTGGTCCCATCTGATAACACTGGGCGATCACCAGTGAAGGTGTAGCTTTCTGGACGCAGATGAAGTATTAGTCCAACCCTTACGCGAAACTCACCCCCGAGTTGAACTCACGATGAGCTCTTCGGCGGCACCATAAAACTCAGCACACAAATTTAGAACACGCCATTGAAACTCATAATATTGTTGGTTGTGCGGATGCACTTCCCCCGGTGCTGGGGGAGCAGAGTATTGGTAAAATCCATGTGTGGTGGTAGGGTGTTTCGCAGCTGCGGTACTCGCGGCTGACGCATCTCTTTCGGCACCGGATCCGCGAATACGCCGGTTTTTTGAGCCACGGGGACGACCGGGACGTCGTTTACGCTCGACATCTTCAGATGTTGGCGGGCCGGATGGCTGCGACGGAATGGAAGGTGCTGGCTCGACGCGCTGTTTCCCCGCTCCACCCGCATTGGGTGTTCGTTGAGTAGTACGGTTTGACCTGCGAGGTCGGTGAAGAGGTCGCGATGAAGAGTTGTTTACCCATACAATAAACGCAAAAGTAGGACACGTACTCATCACCGTCATCGTCTTCCCTTTCAAGTTGCTCCTCCACAGCGCCATCGTCTTCGCCTTCCTCCTCTTCTTCTTCATATTGGGGCTGGACTATTGGCGGATTAAGTGCGTGTGAGAGTGGTTGATAATGCTGAGGATTGTCCATGAAGGGCACGGAGCTGGAGTGACCCCGTCTGATCTATAGATCTGTTCAGGAGCTAGATTTTAGGATTTCGCCGGGTGTAATCGAATTTTTCGGGGTGGGTGTTTGTGTTTTTGCTGGGGTTTACTCAGGTCACATTGTACCGTCGGAAAATAAATATTGACCCTCCGAAAGTGTTTATGTAATTTTATTAATTTTTTCCCTCTAAACCCCTATCACCTCCTTAGGTACGCTCCACAAATACACCCTTGTCACACTGGCAGAAATAATTCGAAAAGAGGATTTAGATGACCTGATTCAATTTGCCCATATGTTTTGGGGTAATGACCAAGTTGTCCTGAATTGGCTTCATTCCCAGGCGTTGATTGACCTCGACAAATATTCTGATGGTCTTTCCGTCCCTTTTTGCAGGGATTTTGCAACATACTCGTGAGAGATAAGTATCACACTGCACTACAAGCATTGCAAACAAATATGTACTTACTATTCAATGAGGGGTCTCACTTCAGTGTTGGTAGTTGTCGTGATTGTCGTGTGGCGTGTCAAGCGCAGTCTGATGACATGCAGGTAATTGACCAGTCTGACCTGTGACACGCGACAGACGAATCGTAGACGGCGGGACGCTATGTTCGTGCGACGCTCTCCTGTGTGTGCTCTATCTGAGTCTATCATTGGCGGCATGCCTTTTCGGAGCCGTCTCCCATGAAACGGTACTAGTAGCCCCGTCCCTCGATGTTACCCTGGCTAGTGGAACATTCCGTGGTGTTGCCAACTCAAATTGAACTGACACTTGGCTTGGGATACCATTCGCTCAACCTCCTATCGGACCCGTGCGATTTAAAGCACCTCTACCAATAACTCTGCCATTACAAGACATCCAAGATGCTTCACATTTCGGGGATGCCTGTCCCCAGCCACCGTCATCAAGCTTTGGCGCCAACACGAGTGAAAACTGCCTGTTCTTAAATGTATGTTCTATGGCTCTCGAACACCTTGTAAAACGGCTATGAAAATGTTTCGTAGGTATAGCGGCCAACAGGAACTTCCGCAGTCGCACAACTCCCTGTGATGGTTGGTTCTATGTATGTCTAGTAGCGCGCGATCCACTACACCTTTAATATGAAAAGTAATTGGCACTTGAAACAACAAAGGACCACCGACTAACACTTGCAGACCCGAGCAGACCGAGCCGGTCAGAGACAGTTAGCCTGAGGGTGTCACCAGCCTTATCTCGTTATGGTGCTACGATACCCAGATTGAAACACAGGCCGCCACGGCATACATGCGTATCGTATGGTCTCTTATGGCTCCGTTGAGAGGCTACAAGGTTGGCTGTTCATGATCGGGCCGAGCAGAGAATATCAGAATCAAGGTACGAACCCACGATCAAACTATTTCCTTAACGTCGACAAAGTTTCTTGGGCAAGCACATACCCCACGGGTCCACGATTGTCCCGCATGCTTCAGGGGACATTCAAGTGTTCAATGATTCCTGAAACTTCAATGGTGGTTTAAAAAGAGAGCTTTCGCCAACACCACCTCTCAGGAAGCAGGAGAACAACAGAGTGTTCACCAGAATCCCAGTTTTCGCAACCGTGCTGAGCGTGTTCGTCACTGCAGTCGTCGCAGTCCCAGCAGCGACGTCCTCTGTCCCAGAGGTGATCCCAGGTCCGGGATTACCTTCTCTGGCGTCTCTCAACCTCACCTCGGCGGAACTGTATACTAAAGGACCTCCCCTAGCACTCGGTGAGTATGCCCCCCCCCCTTGAGCGACCAGACACTCACCGCATAGTTGCTAGGTGCACGGTGGCAGTCAACGATGTGATCGCCTGCTTCAACTACCTCGTGAGCATTGGTAACAACGCGTGCGCGATCACAAACCCCGATAGTGAGCTGGTTCGTGAGGCAGGGACCGCAGCAATTTCTGGCTCGAACACGTCCGGTCAGCCTACTGTTTCTTCGACTTGATGAGTCTGCAGTAGCTGCTGAGTGAGCGAATGGCCAGCTAAGTCGTGGAACGGTTGTTTGTAGTTACAATGTTGTGTTGGGTCTCCTGTGGGTGTTTACCTACTGCCACGTTGGTGGTCAAGTTGGAGGTGAGCAAAAGGTTCTTGCTTGCTTACTGCTCATGAATCATGATCCAACAACTTGAAGGCTCCCAAGCTGCATACGGGAATGGTGGCCTCATCGTTGCCGCTGACAACATCAGCTGGATGGGGTAATGTGGGTTACCCTGCAAGGAGCCACTGGCACCACCGAGTATCTTGGGTCTTTCAACTGACTTGCGGACACAATATCACTGTGATGGGGGCTTTGTGTACTCCCAATTGCCTCTATCACGCATGTGAACTGTTTCCATATACATCATTTCATCCTGTCCCTGGCTGCTTAGAAGTTGAAAGTCAGATGAAGGAGCATCAGATCAATTTTGATCATGACGAATTCAGGCCGTCCATTGGCCCTATATTCCATGGTCAATGCAACTTCTCTCTAACGAAAACACAGTCCTTTGTCACGCAGTGCGCCGTGTGAACCATATTTCTTTTTCAGCAGACGTGCCTCATTAACATTACCTGTCTTCAACCAGACCTGTGATTCTGCATTGAGCATTTCACCACCCCTGGATGATACTAGGACCTGCAACGCTTCGATCACAATGGAGTAGTGGAGGAGCAATTCAAGTTTCCTGTGGGCGGGGGATGTGGTACAGCAATCAATTCAGTTTGTTGTTGCAGTGGTAATGATAGTATTGACTCGTCAGTTCTGGTTGGATGGCCAAAGAAGCCATGCAAGTGCATCAGTAAAATGGCACTTTTCCCACACTTTGCTTTCCATCCCATGTAAGCAATTCAACCAATATTGTCAGGGCAAGTATCTCAAAGACATATATTTGGTTATAAAAACATATGGTAAAAATTTCAAGTAAGATCTATAGGCAAGAATCTTTTTTAATTTTTCACATTTTGCTATGGAATAGTAGACCTAGCTATGCAGAGCTGTCCAGCACTGTCCAGCACTCCCCAGGTAAAAAGTGATTTGCTGATGCATGATGATCACTGCTGGGACAGGTATTGGTACTGATAGTTTGCTCCTCTCACTGTGTTTGTAGATCATGTGTGAACTTGGAAATTGAAGTGATGGGATAACATACTTGCATGGTTGTATTGTGTGGCCATGAGCACACACAACAGCAAGCAGCTTAGGCCTTCCAAGCATTCCAGCCTTGAATTTCCCAATAACTTCAATGAGCTCATCATTACTAGGCCCACTGCCAAGTCTGAAAGAATAAAGGTGACAAAATATTACTTACTCCGGAAGGTATTCTGGTTGTCCGGTCCTCTGACAGGATCACCTAGATATCCCACTGCTCCGGAGTTCAGGAGTTGCTAACTCCGGAATGCTGTTTTTCACTTACGGTAGTGTTGTAACTCGGTAACACCTCCTTACTATACTTTTCTTTTTCTTCTCTTCCCTGATGGTTATTGAGGTACGAGTGTGCCTTCACCATACAGTATATAATCTCCCACTCCTTCCCTTTGCACCTCAGTTGTTCTCACCCACTTTAGGCAACAGCTGAGGTGAGTTACTTGCTCCATACTATTTACTCTAAGGCTAATGTACTATAGCTCCGGTACGAATAGGTAAATACAGTTGTTCTCGCCCACTTTAGGCAACAGCTGAGCTCCAGTATGAATAGCACCGGACTTGCTCCGCTGAACTCCGGACCTTCGGACCTCTGGACTTTAACAGATGACAACATGAATGTCATGATCGCAGAGGCCGAGAAGACGCACGCCTGCTGGACTGAAGAGTTCGCGGCACCCCCTCTGAGCTTGCTGGAGCTGGAGCCAATGTTGACGCAGATGGAGGTCGAGGAGGTTGAGGAGACGGTAAGGGTTCCGGTCCCGGAAGCAAGGGGAGTGTTGTCCGAGGCCACGTCTGGGCTCTCGGACACCTTGTTCGTGAGGTGTATGGGGGGGAACAAGGTGAGTGCCTTTGTCAGAATCCGCTGTCTGCGCCCGGATTGATTTATCCGGTTATAGCACGCCAGGACGTTTGATGAGGATGCGTCGGATGAGGAAGTAGAATCCGTTACGACGGAGATGAGAGCGATCCAGCCGGAGCCGTGCAAGAAGTGCGTGAAGGGCGGGTTTGAGTGCACCAGACCCAAAGGTGCCGCCTGTGAGAGGTGCGTTAAGGCGAAGGCGAAGTGCAGTTGGTCGACTGGATGTGGAGGGCGGAAGAAGGGGAAAGTCGAGGTAGAGGTTGCAGGTAAGTGTTTCTACTCTTCCTTTGTGATACCGGACTGACGGATGCTTAGCGCAGTCGTCTCGGGTCGTGAAGGTGAGCACCTCACACAACCAAGACTCTCCGGAGGTTATGATGCTCACGGAGTCTGAGGTTGAGGAGGTGCGTCTGGTCAGAGGGAAAGGGAAAGGGAAGGCGGTGCCTAGGAAGGTTGCAGCTGGTATCTCCAGACAGTCCGACGTGGCAAAGACATGGGACCACACGGTTCAGAATCTGCTCTGTCTGCAGGGGCGGGTTCATGAAATCCAGTTCAGTATGAAGGTGCTGGAGACAGAACACGGAGAAGTAATGGGGGAAATGGATGAGGTGATGGACGAGCTCCGTAAGATCCAGTAAGTCCATGCCGCTCCTTGTCTTCTTTTTTTGTACAATGTATCTGTCCATATTTGTTGTGAATCAACCCATGAAAACCCGTCTGATCAGTCCGAGTCCGAGTCTAGTCTGTGTTCATGGTCTAAGTAAGAATAAGAGAATAAGCGATAGTAAAATCATATAAGGAATGGAACCGGGTGTGAGTGTCCAACTCGACTTGTGTTCTTTGGTCTTCTTTCAGATTCTTTTTTGGATTGTCCTGGACGCGGGACCGTATGTATGGAAAGGGCGCAGTGTCTCAGTATGCGATTGAATGAAAATGGAATATTAGTACGGATTCGTGGAGACACATTCAGAACTAGAGAGAGAGAGAGAGAAAATGACGGAATGACTGTCTATTGGATACATATGTATGGAAAGACTTTCTGTTGATATTTTTAGTATTTTCCTTTTTGATCAGGTTATGAAACAGAATGAAGGTGCTCGCCGGACTAAACCCGGGGTAAGACGGAGATCTATAGTATCGGAACGACGTTATTTGGTTTTTTGGTTTTATTCAAAGCTGTCCGCTAACGGGTCTTCTTCATTGTGCTCTTCAACATCTTCTTCTACCAGCTTGTCCAAGTCTTCATCATCGAGTCAAGTGAGTCCTGAGACTTGAACCGATGTCTGAAACCTAGGGTAATAAGGTAGTAGACGGAATGCCGCATATCGCAGCTTGGATACCGCTCCATTCAACTCCGCCAGTATGTACGATCCTCTGGAAGTCCGGCAGAGGACCACCATCAGACCAAGATACCTTGGCTTCATTTTCCAGTTGAGTTCCTTTTCAACTCGAGTATTCCGGACCAAAACTAGACTTCCGGGTTGGAAATCATAGTCTTGGATCCGGTTCTTGAACGCCGCCTCGAAATGTTTGACAGACTCGAAATGAGCCTTTTGGACTCACTGTCAGATTGCATCTATGTCCTCCTGACGCTTTTGGAGCTGTCGGGCTCTCCAAGCGATCAGTCTGGACAGGGAAAGCGGATCAGTATTGGGGAGCAGTACGAGAAAGGTTGCTTCAGATAGGTCAAAGGGAAAGAGTGGCTCGACGCCATGAGCCATGTAACAGGGGGACAAACCGGTTGATCTAAGGATTGTTACTCACTTGGCCCAAAAGACCGAGTGAGCGGCAGTATGCCAGCGAAACTCCCCCCCATTGGAAGTTTTAATGATGGCCTCCCGGACATCGAAGTGCCTTCACTCAATGATTCCGTTTGCCTGCAAATTGTAGGGGGAGATGCGGATGTGTTGGATATGATATCTGTCCGCCAGGACTTCTAAGGCTTGGATGAAAGTGGGTCCATTGTCAGTAACGATCTCGCATAAAGCACCCCACCAGCACAGGATATCTTCGAAAATGAAGGCTGCGAGAGCAGCAGCGTTCTCGGACCAAAGCATACGCCACTCTGGATACGCTGTGAGAGCGCACCGGGCTTGGACAATATACCAGTACCCACCGGACTTAGGCATAACCATAGTGTCCAGGTGAGCTTTCCGAAACAGACCACCAACGATTGGGACGGTAGGCAGAATGTGAAGTTTCCGGGTCTGGTGCACTTGACATTGGTGACGTGTCCAGATGAACCACTTGATGTCGTCGACCAGCATTGGCCACCAGAAGCGGAGCAACAGATGGGTCCAGATGGAGAAGACACCCTTGTGTCCGAGGCTATCGTGAGCCTCCTGGATGAGTCCGTAATGTTGCTGCTCCGGGAGTATGAGCTGATGGCGTCCATGTGACTCCTGATGCCATAACAATCTGTTGAGCACAAAGAAGCGGGTGGCAGAATTGATGAAGGACTGGAAGTCTGTGTCGGAAAGGTCAGAGGGGTGAACTCGAGTTTCAAGAAAGTCCTGGATCTGCGCAATCCGAGCTTCTTTAGCAATGGCTTTAATGGATCAGGGAAGAATAGGGTTGTCTGTCTGGTCGACAGATCCAGTCTCAGACTTGGAATTGGAATTGGAATTGGAAGAAAGAGAAGCAAGGAGGGTAAGGTATGTGGGAATGGGTAAGGGAAGTGGGGGTTTGCTGTCCGAGTGGTAATAAACTCTAGCAATGTTCGAGACAGAGATGGAAGGGAAAGAACATTCATTAAGTAAGGAGATAGAAAAAGAATATGCGTCGTCAAGCCAGTCCTCAAAGTCGTCTTCGTCAGGTGGATCATCATTGGAAGGGGGACGACGCAACAATCTGTCCGGTCTGGAATGACGGGGGGTGGGGATATGAACGAGACGGAAGTGGAATAACAGAATACCAGTGATCCACCAATTGATGGTCGCGTTCGGCTGCAAGTCTGGGTTGTTAATCATACCTTGGACATATTTAGTGTCCATCTCAACCATAAGGTTGGTGACTCCGAAGATGAAAACTTGGACCACACGCAAGGCGCGAAACAGTCCGTAAAGTTTGAGTTTGGCCTGCGAATAGCGGCTCTCGACTTCCGTCAGGCTAATGGATCCGAAACAGTTCGGATAGCATTTGCCATCCTCTCCGTCCTGCGACAAGATATATCCAACTGCTATGATAGAAGTGTCCACAGCAAGGACTACTTCCCATCTGGACTCGTAATTGAGGTGGCGGAGCACAGGGGACTTAATGATCTCGTCCTTCAGACGATTCATGGCTAAGCGATGGGAGTCACCCCATTCGAAAGGAACTCCC
>JBBPQU010000084.1:0-42265 GCA_038092655.1 Boletus sensibilis | reverse complement strand
GACAGTGCGTTGCATGCTCGCCCTCATCGCCCTTGAAAACTGGCACATATCCGGTCTCAATGTGAGATCTGCCTATCTATATGGCAAATTAGATGAGGAAATCTATATGGAATTCCCTGAAGGATTTGCCCCTCCTCATCTCAAGGGGAAAGTTCTTAAATTACTCTGCACCCTATACAGGCTTAAACAAGCAGGTTTAGCTTGGTGGAAGGCTCTAAACGAGTCTATGAAAGAACTCGGCTTTGAGCATCTCAAAACAGACGCTGGCCTCTTTATATTCAAAAAAGGCAAACAATTCGTCCTCACAATAATATACGTCGACGATGCCTTGTTCTGCAGACCCTCAAAGGCCCTAGTTGAGAAACTAAAGGCCGCCTTTATGAAAAGGTGGAAATGCCGTGATCTCGGAGATGCTTGCAAATTCCTCCGGATGAACATCCATCAAGATGATCCCTGATTGTTAATTGATCAGCGTGAATACCTCAAAAAAGTACTTGAACGGTGTGGCATGATCAATGCAAGACCCGCTCGTACACCCTTACCTCAAGGTTATCAACCTGAGAAGAATGTAGCCCCTGTCAACCCAGAACTTCGGATGTGATTCCAGACAGTGATCGGCTCACTAATGTATCTAATGCTTGGTACTCGTCCTGACATTGCTTATGCTGTCACACAAATGGCGCAAATGGCTGCCAATCCATCCCAAGAGCACTTAGATAAGGCTCTTTATATTTGTCATTACCTAATCAGTACTCATGAATACTCGCTTGTCTTTGATGGATCATCAGGAACTGGTTTAATCGCCTGCACAGACTCAGATTGGGGTGCAGATCCTGATACTTGCCATTCCCAAACAGGATTTTACATTAAATTGGTGAATGCAGTATTCCTCTGGAATTCACACCTCCAGAAAACCACAGCTCTCTCTTCCACAGAAGCTGAATATATGGCTTTGAGCGATTGTTCTCGCCAAGTCTTATGGATCAAACAAATGTTTGGTAAATTAGGTTTCAATTTACAACTGATTCCTATTTGTGGTGACAATCAAGGTTCCATTTTTATGGCTAACAATTCTGTTACTAAGCATCGCACAAAACATATTCCCATTCGTTTTCATTTTGTACAAGATGCCATTACCGATTAGCACATAGAGATCTTCTATATCGAAGGGGCTGACAATCCTGCCGATATGTTCACCAAGAACCTCGGATATGTCAAATTCAAGCAATGTAGGTCTCAAATCAGTCTTGTATTCAAACATGCCACTAGCTGGAACTAGTTGTGCAATGTAAACTACCACTCTTATGCTTGTGCATTAAATGGCACACTGAGCAAGGGGGAGTGTTGAACGGTACTGTAGTATACCATAACTAGTAGATAGTTCACAC
Organism: Boletus sensibilis; assembly: GCA_038092655.1. Taxonomy (NCBI): domain Eukaryota; kingdom Fungi; phylum Basidiomycota; class Agaricomycetes; order Boletales; family Boletaceae; genus Boletus; species Boletus sensibilis. Next base: position 40,877 of record JBBPQU010000084.1, on the reverse strand, counting down.
ATCGCTAGACACTACATAGTAGAACTCAGCTCTCTGAGTTTGAATATCACTTTTGATTCACAACGAGCATCATCTCAGTTAGCAATCAACAACCACAGGTAAGTACCAAGTGATCTGCGTAATGCCTGTTCTCTACACAGGACCTAAAATGGGGGTAATGTTACAATCTACTGTACTCTTTTCTCATACCTATGCTTATCCTTGATTCGTCTATGGACTACTGCGTCAGTTGTTCGAGCCCCACTCAACGCATTTCTTTTACTCTTTGTTTATTCACCACTAATTGGTCATACAACAAGTCAGTGTTGTTCCCCCACCTTCTATCACCTTCTACGCTTACGCGTCACGACACATCACCCTTATTCCATACCCTTCTACAGGTTTCCATGATGACGTGTACATATCTCTTTTTATACTTTATTTCTCAGGCTCTTCTTTATATAACCGACTCCTCACAATGATGTAACTCTAGCTTAGACCTACTCAGTCTCCTCTTATACATTGTTGCCTTCTCCTCCTCTTGCTTCTCCCTAAGCCCGGCTCATCTCGAGTTGTTATCTTCACCTTCGCCAACCACCTTAGCCGTCGCTAGGGAAGTCTCTGCCTTCTAGCGTGTACTAGTTGGTCATTCCACCACTTGGAAGTCCCTCATGGAAGATATTATTGGACTCCGTCGTTGAGTCAACTTCCTCGTCCTTGCTTTACTGAGTTCTGCTTGTCCACTCCCGGGCCAAGTGTAACAATGGGTGGAGGATGTCGAACAGTAGTCGGAAACATGGAAACGATTGGTGAAACATGATACAGGCAATACAATTGTCGGACAGTACAACAATGGATGATATGATGATGAGAAATCCTGGCATGTGAAAAACTGTATTACCCATGGAAAGTACTTGGGTTAAATACTCCAGACTAATCTGGAGTTGTACAAGACATATTGTAGCTAAGATATGAGTGACAGGCTGACAGCACCAGAAATGAACTGTCTAATAAACAGACATGTGCTTCGCAAGTGCGTATTGGAATTAAACAAAGGTAAAAGAAAACTTATCTAGACCGTTCCAGACCTTCCTTGGACTCAGAAACAGGACTGCGGACTTCAGATTGACTGGACTGCAACAGATATGGAGCAGACTGGTTTCGGACTCGGATTGATGTGGTGACGGATGGTAAAACAGTACTTCACAACCATAGGGAGCGGATGCTCTCTACAGCGCACTGAGCACTGCTATGATAGGGTAGTTCAGAGCAGAAAACCACATTATTTTGGACGCATTTTGAAATCACTTTGGCAATCGATTTCAGTTTGTTGAGTGCCAAAACCAACCTCAAAACCAAGACTTGATTTCGGCACTAAGCCTTGGCGTGTTACCTTGCTTGCAAGGTCTTTGCTCACAGGGTCCACAGTATACATGTGATCAACACACACATGATCAACACACACATGATTGCACTGTCATCACTGACTCATGCACTTGGTTATACTGTCAGGCATGTGATCACACGCCCAGCCCAACATCAAATCACCTGGCTCTGCATCGAAATGGACCATGCAATCTATGAACTCAACCTATGGACCAACACATCATGACTTGTGAACAAAAAGAACAGGGAGTTCAGCTTTCACATTACTTTGAGTTCCAACATTAGTTTCTCACAGTAGAGTTCAGTCTGAATAGTGTAGGTCAATAGAGTCTATTTCTCCTCTTTTTCCATTCCATATTTGTCTGACCATCTGTTCATGAATCAGTGAGTTTGTGATTGACTTGAAAGTTTTTGTGAGATGCATACCAACTTGGAGCCTATGGTCACAAATTGGATCATGCATCTTTTATTGCATGCCACCACATGGCTGTTGCACTGTTTAGTCCTTCCAGTTGATCATCTTCAGCTGTCAACTCTGGGATGTGAGGAGACATTAGAGCCTTTTCATCGAAGTCTTGAAGGAGCTGTATGGTGTCACAGCCTGAACTTCTGGAGAGGGCAACATATAGATTGAAAAGGTGAAAGATAAATTGGCACCAACCTGCCTTCTCCTGTCACATACAACATTGTTGTCACTATATATCCAACCTTCAGATCCTCTCTCCCTTCTCCGTGCCCTGTGTAAATCCTCACCATCATCCATCCATGGTCATATGCATAGAACTCATGCATGACTGGCAAATCCACTCTTACAGTGAACTCCTCCCCTGGTTGGTACACAACACCGTCTTGCAGATCAAATATCTGCTCCACCATGTGCCACTTCACTTTTTCATCATCAGCACTACGAATTTCTGCTTTGCCATAATCAGTGAGGGTTGCAAACACGAGTGCATTGCCTGGTTTGTTGAATGACCCGCTCATGTCATTCGGGTGGAAGTGGTGAACATCACGTCCAATGTAGTCATCCCCTTTCCCCCCTTTTCCTGATGTCATGCTGTTCTTGATTTAATATTTTTCTGTTTGAATTTTAATCAATAATCATTTTTTCTTTCGTTACAGTCTACTTCTTCCCTGCCAAGTTCCAACAGTACCAAGCAAGGTATCTGCCAATGCAGTTGGCACTCCCGAGTTGCCAAGGCGGGAGACGAACTGAGTTTGAAACGCGTCCACACGTGACTACAAGTGAAAGTGACGTAGACCGGAACTTTCCGTGTCGGAGTTTGAGTTGTGTTATCTTACAGCTACGCGGGCTACTTGCCCTTTGAAAGACAACCTCCGTCCGCGCCACAACATGGATATACTCAGGCTCAATTGTTGGGTCCGTAGTGAAGATGTTGGAAACATCTTCGAGGTCGAGATTTCAAGGACGAGGAATGTCGCAGCCCTTAAAAAAGCCGTTAAGAACGAGAAGCCAGTGGCTTTTCGCGACGTGGATGCGGATACTCTTTCTCTTTACAAGCTCAAGGATCCCCTACTCAGACCCTATAAAGAGAATCTCAGCAAAACCATCCTCTCGGAGCATGGGGAGCTCTTGGAGATGTGGGATGATGTGTTATCAGTGATGTTCCCGGAACCACCACCCGAGCGTCACATCCATATCATAGTAGGTATGCAGCCGAAGCGATCCAAGCTGGCCCTCGCAATTGATCCTGGTTCTTGTTCTTCAGATGCGCCATCGATAATCGTTTGTTGGTTACGAGGCGTCACTCTCAACGCCAGATTTCTAATTTCAATCCGACCTGGTGAAGGCATTGATCAACTTATACACCACATCAAGGACGCACAATCGAATCTAAGAAACGTAGCCGACCACCATATACGCTTATACAGGATATCGGGAGACGAGAATGAACTCCAGGAGAGTCTTAACAAGACGGGTGACGGTGAACCACTCCAAGGGGACACCCTGTTGCCCAATTTCCTGGGTGTGCCAGTTCTCGACCCTTTGCGTGTTGTTGCCGAAGATGTCAGTAGCGTGTCCAAAGGTAAGCCTCGTCCCGCTAACAGCCTCCTCCCTGGCTGATGTGAGTTGAAAGGGAAAAAACGTGCTCATGAAGAGACCAGTGATGACGCGATGGAGTTCGCGAAGCGGGCGAGAATCGCGAATGACGAACCATCACGTCTGGCGCAGGTGCTACATTTCAGAGACTGGCGTAAAATACCGGAGGACAGTCGGGACAGATTGGAGGAAAGATCGGAGGAAATTATTGACCACCGTCGTCCCTATAAATTCGATGACGACGAGCCCCCTGACGTCATGGGCGATTTTCCACCCATCTCACTCCAGTACGAAGGATTCGGTTACTTCCTCGACATCTTCCGTGGGGGCAAGAATGTTCCGGGCATGGAGAGTGTGCCATCTGCAAGAATACGACCGGCCGTCGATATCTTCGCAGAGAGGATGTCACTTATGTACGCTGCGGAACACGCCAGAATGACAAGAGGCCTAGTCGCTTTGAACAAAATATTTTCTGTGCGCACCGATGATATCTCTTTTCAGTTAACGGCAGGCACCGTTAGCAACAGAGCCTACTCAGATGGCCACCGCATCGGACCACACGGCGTAACGTCCTGCATCGCCGAGTTTAAAAATGAACCAGCTGGCGGAGCTATCCCGTATGTCGAATTGACTGGCTATTTTGCTCACTCGACTAGGGACGCAACATTGTATTCTGGTGCACATTCGTTGATGAGTCGCTGGAACTATCCATGCCTTGGACTAACCATTATCGGCATGTTGTATATCATGCTTACGTTTCACGTACAGCTGACAATCCTGCTAGGCCACTACGTCACATTTTACGGTATGATCTATTGCGGTCGACTCGGATGGCGGGTAGTTGCCCTCACACCCGGACTCTCGTGCATTCAGTTTTCAGGAGACGGTGACGACCGGATTGCTCTCTACAATGCCTTCACAGCAGCCTTGGTCCTCCTCTCTCGCATTGACCAAGATGCTAAGCAACTGGTTGCAGACCCCCCTCCCAAGATGCAAGGGAGCCGTGCTCTACCTGCTATTTCAAGCCTACATCGTCCTCGCTCCGAATCCTGCATCGAGTTCAAGATTCTCGAGTTTTTCTCCTCCAGAGCTGCTGGCCGGCTCCTTTACATGGCCAAGACGACCGAGGACGGCGAGGAAAAGGATATCGTTGTCAAGTTCACACAGCATTACTCATACGAACTGCATATGTTTTGTGCGGATCGTGGACATGCGCCGAAGCTGTTGGGCTTTCAGAGGCTCCCTGGAGGTTTTTTCGGCATAGCCATGGAGTTTGTTAAACCCGTTCTCCAGATCAAAACCAGCGAATGGGGGAAGCAGTTGCAGGAGCTCGTCAAATCTTTCCACGCTGAGGATCTTGTTCATGGGGACCTGCGGAGCCCGAACATCATCTTTGATGGAAGTAAGGTAATGGTAATCGACTTTGACTGGGCAGGGAAAGAGGGGGAGGTATATTACCCACATGGTCAGCTTAACCCTCAGTTGATGGACGACCGAAAGAGCAGCACTGATCTGAAGATCACGAAAAACGATGATCTCCGGGTTCTGTGCAAGACATTGCGGAGCGTGCAGTTAGATTGTGATTACTGCGCCCGTGATTCATTGTAGACATTATTTGTACTCTGACGACCATGGATTGGCTTGTAGCATCAACTATACCACCCAGTCAAGATGTGAGACTGTTGTTTGGTAACGTTGAGTTGAGTCTCCGTGTAAGTTAAATGATCGCATCGACCGCCCACCATGGCAGCACTGGGCAACCTCCTCCACTACTTTGTTCCCCGTCAACACCGCCGGATTACCGTCCGCCATGTCTTTCTCACACTCGGCATCTCCGCCGTCCTCTCCACACTCTACTATATTTATCTGAGACGAGACGAGGTGTTTTTCCCCTCCGACGAGGTGTTCTTCTGGCCACCCGAGACGCCTCAAATTTGGGCCCAACGAGCAGCCCAGGTCAAGGAGGCGTTTCGCCATGCCTATCGTGGTTACGAGCAGCATGCGTTCCCGCACGACGAGCTGTTACCCGTGTCCAACAAGAGCACCGACAAGTGAGTCCTCTCCGCGAGCACGAGGGCATGTCTTTGGGTTAGTTTGGCCACCCGTCGTTGACGTCGTGTGCGCCTAGTTTCAATGGTTGGGGTGTCACACCCATAGATTCCCTCGATACTATGCTGCTCATGGGGTTGGAGGACGAGTATGCACGTGCGTTGCCAATAATCAGTCATACCAACTTTTCGTTGCCATCCGTAAGTCATCTCCTTCTCCCTCCCCTTTCCTCGCCCGGTTCCACTCAGCATCAGTCCCTCTTAGAATACCCATGTCCCCTTCTTCGAAACGGTCATTCGGTATCTCGGTGGAATGTTGGCTGCATATGCGATATCCGGTCACGATCTCTTGCGAGAAAAGGCGGACGAACTTGGGAGCATATTAGCACCTGCGTTCAACACGACGAGCGGATTCCCTGGTTATGCAGTCGATACCTACAGGCCAGCTCCGTTGATGTTTTGTTGTCGAGATCGATCCTAAGTTTGGTTCTTGCAGCGGAAATAATTTCACGTATGTGTCGGGCGTGCTGGCGGAAATAGCGTCCTGTCAGATTGAATACGCATACCTGGGCAAGATTACTGGGAAAAAGGAACATGTTGATCACGTTCGTGCTCTCTTACTGTTCCCATTTAGAGTCGGAGCTGATGCAGCACGACAGGCGACCTTGATCACAAATCTGTTCTCTGCTGCAAACCTCAGTCAATCCGGAGGAATGTATCCCACGCGATGGGATCTCGATGCAGGCGCTCCATCCAACTGTGAGTAGCTCACTCCTGACCCACGCAAACGATTAACACACCACCCGTAAGCAGTCCAACTCTCCGTCGGTGCCCTTGCAGACAGCGGGCACGAATACACCCTCAAACAATTTCTAATGACCGCACGTACAGACAAGCGTAATCTCGAAATGTGTTCGTCTCTCGCTCATATCTGTGATCACTGATGCTGATGTTGATGCCGATGCCGATGCCGATGCTGATGGTGACCCTCCTGACCCCACACACAGACCTCCGATTCACCTCATACGTCATCAACAACCTGCTCTTCCTCACCCCCGAACGTCACCTCCTCTACGTGACCGAAGCAACTATGTGGAAACGCGGGATAACCCCCTCCCACACCTTCGAACACCTTGCCTGCTTCTTCCCCGGCCTCCTTGCCCTCGGCGCACACCTCCTCCTCCTCAACCACCTCGACACCCTCGGAGTCAACGTCACTGCGCTTGCCGACGACCTGTTACCCGCGGACCGTCGGGCTTATGCCGATCTCGCCGAGTTTGATCTAGCGGACGTGCATTTATGGGCAGCGGAAGGGATCGCGCAGACGTGTTATTTGACGTATGCGGATCAGCCGACAGGGTTGGGGCCTGAGATTGTACGGATGGATGTTGATCCGGAGGTGGGCGGGATACGGTGGATGGATGCAATGCTTGCGTGGAAGGCGGGTGAAGGTGGACGGGATAATGGGAGGGGTGGGCGGTGGAAAAGGGGACCGGGATGGGGACACTTGCCGCCAGGCATTCGCGATATGAAACCGTGGGCGAGTCCACTGTATGAAAATGTGACGGTCGAGGGGCTGGTGCGGCCTGCACGGAGTAAAGGCAAGGGTCCGGATACGTTTGGGAGGGACTATTTGATCAAGAATGCGGCGTATTATTTGCGGCCTGAGGTACGTGGCACGTCTGTGGGGAGGACTGGGGTCCTCGTATGCGCGTGTGCTCACCATGGGTTTGTTTTGTTTTGTTTTTTCGTTGCGCAGACGATCGAATCGTTGTATATCCTATGGCGAACGACCGGAGACGTGAAGTGGCGCCATCGTGGATGGCACATCTTCCAAGCCATCGAACGCTATACCAAGACTGACTCGGGGTACGCCAGCGTCCAGGACGTCCACACCGCACATCCAACTCGGATGGATTCGATGCCGAGGTGGGTCGACGCGAGTCCCTGTATGTGATTGGATGGTTTTCTCAATGCACCCCCCTGCCTCTAGTTACTTTTTAGCTGAAACACTCAAATACCTCTATCTCTTGTTCTCAGACGAGGATCCTCTTCCTCTCGAAAAATGGGTCTTCAACACCGAGGGACATGCACTACCCGTGTTTGAGTGGTCGACGCAAGAGAGGGAGGCGTATGGGATTGTGTGATGCCTCGTGCAGTCGCTGTTCGTCAATCTATACCACACGGACTGGACATTGACCACCGCTGACCGTTGGAGACGGAGACGATTATTGTACTCATATTTAAGTAACGCATCAACATTTCCTTTCCTCCGTTTCTTGATTGCTTGGCCTGTCGAATTGCCGGGATGGCCAGAGTAATGAAGTCGACCTGTAAGCCGGATTATGACCGTCTCGAATTCAACAACGCCCCAGGACACCTTGTAGCCAACCATCGATGTATACATACGTGTACTCGGAGGTCTAGAAAAACGAGCACACTTGGACATTCGTTGATGTGTCATGACACTCCACATCAAAAAGCCATTATTATACTGGCATGCAAAAAGTGTTCGGATACCGGGAGTCGAACCCGGGGCTGCTGTGATCAGGGTCTTTCCCATTCCTGAAAGACAGCCATGTTAGCCGTTACACCATATCCGACTTGCAAATAGGGTAGTATCGGTTACAATTGTCGTGCAAAAGCTGCTCACACAAGGCGCGCACCAAAGGTCGATCGGACACCTAGGAGAGGTGACAGTGTCGAACTTTTTGGGACTGTCAACGCTCGTCAAAAGTTGCATAACCTGTAGCCTCCAGACCAAAGAATCGAAGGAGGATAGTCATCTTACACTACAATCCGACTTCGGGCTCGTTGGATGTCACCCTGCTTGAGAAGTGGGCCAGGGTCTGGGACTTGCTCAATTATTTAAAACTAAGTTGCAGTTGCCCTCATCGCCAATGCCGAACTGGTGGAAGGGCCACCGGTTGCGGACGGATTGCAACAGCGTGCCGAGTGCTTCACGGCGCCGAACATAGGTGCTGTACTACGTAAGTCTACGTTAGCTCGTGGTGCGCACTCTAAAACCCAAAGAAAGGCACGGAAAATTAAATTGAATCAAACTACTACATACTGGCAGAAATAGATAAACATATGCGAGTCCAATAAGTAGCAAGAAGTAAAGCAAGGACGAGCTCGTGAACAATAATTTTCGATGATTTTCACGAACTACAGGGGCGAACTGATCCGAAATGAATAGCTTGCCCTTGTCTACCTTGACGGTGTGTCCCTGCCGCCGCCCCAAAATCTGAACTAGAAGGAATACCAAAACACCACAACATGGACGACAGCGTTTCCCCATTACACTTTATTTGCTTCACTCTTCATCGCGCGACTCGAAGTTCGTCGTGTACCCCGAACCGGAGCTTTTCATGATCGAAGACTGATTCGCCACGCGCCCGTCTCCAACTGGGAATACAGCCATCAGATGGCTCGTAGTGTTGTTGCGTTTCGAGTCGAGAAGCTGCGCGTCTTGTCGATTGGTGCTGCCTGCCCATACAGTAGCGAAAGCGACACCAAAGGTGGCAAGCATGGTGTTCGCGAGTATGAGCTGGTCCAGGACTATCGCGTCGACGTTGCGATAGACGGAAACGAATTGGGCGATGGAAACTATGGTTGGTACGACGAAGTTTGTGAGCGCGATATTGGAGAGGGTGCGCATGCGCTGGGACAACGTCACTAGACACCAAAAACAAATAAAGAGGAGGCAAGTTTGATCAGTGAGTTGAATGTCGAGAATCGGAAAAGTACAAGTACTTCGGCTAGAGTTTGTCATAATCCGTTTAGTTGTCTGGTCACGTATTTTCCAAAGGAACACAACGGATGCGTATCTACAAGTCAAACGATTAAGACGGTTCAGAGCGGCGATAAGGTCCATCAGCACTTACGTGTTGTCTATCATCTGAGCTGCCCACTCGATTTTTAGGTAGGGTGTCGCAGTGAACGCGATTTCCATCATTATGGCAGCGTTTGGTCCGTTCATAGCATCTGCCAAGACTTTGGTGAATACGATGATGTTGATGGCGCGAACAAGCTTGAGGAGGACCGGGATCGCAATAATGAGGGCAAAGCGTATCGAACCAACGTGGCTGAGTGGATAGACGAAGATAACGCGAAGGAGCAAGGTGAGGTCGACAAGTATAGATTGCCAGACGCCAATGAATCCAAGAGCAAGGGTAGTCTAGGTAAGAAATCATGAGGTGAGCGTCCAAAGGACCACTGGTAAACAACACACCGCCGCAGGCCACGGATTCAGAGGTTCCAATATGGAATGAATCTGTGTGCGTCTATCAGTGACTTCATGCGTTCATTGGCGCTCATCGATGCTCAGGCGGGCGGAACTCACTGATATCCCATCGCTCAGTACACCCACCACGAAAGCGAGGAAAATGGCTGCTAAATTGAGGATGAAGATGGGCCGCCAGCGACTCTGCGGGGTGGAGAAGTAGAACAGTGAGATGACGAGAGGAACAAGGAGCGACAAGAACGTGTGCGCGAGCATGAGGGTATTCAGCGAGGGATGAATAATGACATTGAGACTCTGAGAGGCCGCCGATGAGGATACGGACCCCGTGTTTGTGACATTCAAGTTGGAAGACATGGATGGGTATTGAATCTAGCGAACGGAGACAAGACATGTCGAACCTTTGTCCTATAAGTATATTGTTCGGTCAAGATGAAATCAAATGAGATTCAAACATCATGTCCTCACCATGACCGACACACATGTGCAATACAGCTTCATAGAGGTACCCAACACGGAACCGATGTGCGATTGTAGCTCTAGTCCGGATTAATCCCACCTCAACCATGAGTTACGCGGGTGGGCTATCTGGACCGCTCCGACGGTCACCAGATAAGTAAGGCAGACATAGGTCAGCATATGGAGACTAGATGTAGCTGAGCTCGGAGACGTTTCCGTCGCCCGGGATTCTGTGATGTAGCGCGGTTCAACACGCTGACGTGCCTGGCACGAAGCGGCCACTATAGAAGTCGAAAATCAGGGCATCCTCAAACAGTTTGATCAGAGCCATCGTTTGAGTTGTCGTCGGGCGCTGTCACTGATCATGAGTGGGCTGCAGCATGACACCGACGATGACTACATATATCGTCGTTGGAAGACACCGCTGGTTGTGTGAGTGTAAAATCGCCTCTCCGCGGAGCCGAATACGTTGGTGCTCGTTGTCGAACGGGCGGTGCGAAAGGAGGCTAGATCTTGCGCATCCCCCTCCTTAGCACCCATTTCGTCTCGGATGGTTCTCCATCCTTCGTCTTCTACTCCACCCGCATTTGACACCTGGGAGATTGGTGGGGGTCGGTAAGCTGCGATGACTCGGAGTCAGCAGGTGGGTCATGCCTATGTAGGTGCGGGAACTGTATGATGAAGTATCAGTTTTGTCACGGTCTGTACTCAACTGATCGGCGGTCATGACATATGTCATACAACCTCGCTGAATATCGCTCTCGAGCTATGCCCGAGACCAGTTGCTTCGGGCTCGGGCTCCCAGTCGGGACCCCGGAACTAGTAGTCTAGTACTATAATCTCGAGTCAAGCTTGCCATAAAGCCCATAATGTCGAGAGTCGACTTAGAAGCCGCGCACGGACGTACGATCTGCCGTCCGTGTGTGTCCAGAGTATTGCCAGTGAAGTGAAGCCCTGGCAGCGTTGTATCTACTGTCCTGAAGTCAAAACTGAATGTCACCAACTTTTAGGTACAGGAACTGTTCTGTTGCAACCGTCAACGTGCAATCAACTTACATAGTAACCTCGCCGCATCGTGAGGTTCTCCAACAGTTTTTCTAATCCCATCACCCTACCACGGCTCGGAGTGGCGTTGTTCAACATGTTCCGTGATGGCCTCCCAGTCGTGCGATCAGGCCCGGGATCCCTCAGGATACACCAAAGCATACGCGATCATGAGTCAAGACAGTCTTCACCACCAATCATTGGTGATTCGTTCACACCTTTGAACAAAAAATAATACATATCGCGTACATTGCTCGTCCACGCAATTATACATCCTACCCCCGTGCGCGTACAAGTTCACATCTCGAATGACGAAAGAACACAGAAGTAAAAGAAAACGGTGAACAGTAGGCGTTACATGTACATTACAAACACTCCGTGCGAAAAAAGAAGAACGGGATGAAATCCACATCAAACAGACAAAAAATGGATCGTCCTTGTCAAACACGACGACGATACGACCAAGTTCTGGTCTTCATCTTTAGGAAAACGCCAACGCGGACCATGTGGCGGCTGCACCGATCGCCATCGCGGCTGCTGTATGTGCGACCGTGTACACAGCCGTCCGAGCGCGTTTCTTGGGCCGAGTGGGCTCGAGGGCGGGGACCTCGGGAGTAAACACTTCGGGAACGGGAAGGTCGGGAATGGAAACAGGAACTTGAGGAATGGGAACTTGGGGCACGGGCACCTCGGACACCAGGATTTCGTCCACGACAAGAGGTGGACAACAAGTAACAGGTGCAACGACCCCGATCGTATCTTCTTCCACCTCCTCATCCGAGCGTTTCCGTTTCGAGGACCTCATAGACTAGATTGCACACCGTCAGATCGTGACCAGCCTCGAGAAGATACCAAGGCAAAAACCGACCTCAGCTTCGACAACCACCCTCTTCAACGCATCCAATGCCTCCGCGCGCGCAGTCTGGATCGCCTCGATCTTAGCTTCTATCCGCTTCTCCATGTCTTCGCGCAACGATTTCATTTCTATAAGGCACAATTTCAGCCGTCGACACGAACCAATGAATGCAACACACCAGATACGACATTGTTCAAGGCGTCCGCACATGCCCGGACGTCACCCATAGGGGTCTCGACAGGCCTAGGCTCCGGTGCGTCCATCATCCCACGGAGCGTCGTCACCTGGTTTTGCAGCGCGGTCATCTGGCCCTGGAGCGTGGACAAGGACGCAATGTTGCGTTCCGCCCCAGTGATGCGGCAGAGTAAGCGCTCCGACTCGGGCTCGAGCATTTCAAAGTGACTCTGAAGATCGATCACGTCTTCTTCCGTCACGGATTGGCGCGATTTAAGTTCGCTGACGGTCTCCTGCAAAGCGGTGATACGGTCCTAGAACAGACTCATCAGGGAGAAGTTGGCGGGACGGCGGATGCTACATGCCTCAACACTCTCGAGAGACACTTTGATTTCAGAGTTGACACACTCCGTGACAACTTTGTGGAGAGGATGGAAAAAGGGCATGGGATGTGGCGGAGGAGGGGGCGGGACCGACGGAAGCCCAAAGTCAGATGCGATAGAGTTACTAAACGGCCCGCCAATCGGGAAGAAGGGTGGTGGCGGAGGAAGGCGGTGCATCAGTTCAATGAGCGCATCGTTGGAAAGGGGTGTGACTCTAGGCTGACATGTAGATGGCTGAGCAGGGATTGGCTCAGGTTCACAGTCTAGCTCGGGCGCCGGGGGCACCTCCGACCGCGCTGTTTCCACTTCGAGTGATGAATGCCGGGGGGACTCGGGTCTGGAGGCAGGCCACGCGCCAATGACAGCAGGCTCCGAGTGTGGTGTCTCAGAAGGTGGGGATGGAGATGGCGTAGTCACCTCCATCGGTGAATGAGAGCGCGACTTGGGGAAAGGCTCGATGATGACGACGACAGGAGATGGATGTCTAAACGTATCAGCAGAGGGGGGTGCGGCACAAGCGTCCTCTAAAGGCTCATCCGGTACATCTGAGTCAACAGGCGAATGCGAGACAGTATTGTGGTAAATCTCTCGGATGAAACTACGGAACGCCGGGATCTTAACCGACGTCTTCCCCTGACTGTCCCTAAAGACGGCAGGGACGCACGAGTGTTCGTCTTCCACATCCGATTCCCGTTCTGATGGCGAGGACGCCGCGTCGGAGGACACAGAGATGGAGGAAGACGAATGTGGGGAATCGGACTCTATACACGGAAGAGAGACGAGCCCATAGCGACCCGAGCTCAGCTTACGCGGCCTGGAAAACACTGGACTCGGAGGATTAAAAGGGGTTAGCGCGCGGTCCGCGGATGGCTCAGAAGGCGAGCGGCCACTCAACAACTCCACGCGGACCGTGACAGGAGAGACATGGTATGAACCGGCGCCGACCACCTTGCCAAAGGTCAGCACATCGCCATCTGCAAGCAATGTTTCGACTTCGGCTTGGAGCATTCTCGGCGTCGTTTCACCACGCCGCAAGAGATGCGTTCCATGTCGTGAGTGAAGGTCGATGATGTAGACCTAGCAACATGATCCCGTGCGAGCTTTAGCGCTCGCACACATCGTCGAAAGAAAACAATACCTGTCCGCTGTCCGAAAGGACGAGCTTGGCATGCCTTGCACTAACAACCTGGCATGTAAAGACAGCATTATGATCATCGTTTTCTCGTCGCATCGACCTATCATCGGATCCCGATTTCCGCCCGATGTTGACATAGCCCGAGCGGGCACGGTAAAAGGTGAGGTCATGAGCAGGTTTCTCGCCGCATTTCTCGACGTGCAGAGTGATTCCTACGGATGAAGGGTGTGAGCGGCGTCCTCGAGGCAGATGGAGAGACGACATGCCCGTAACTAAGCGGTGCGCTTCACAGGGGTCGTCCAGGGGCTCTGTGGCGGCTAACCTTGTTCCGAGATACTGGACGTCGTCGTCCATGGCGAGCAGGGATCAACAAGCGGTGGACTATCGACGAAAATCTGGCAAGGAAGTTGGCTGAATGGATGAGGGGGGAAGAATGAGAAATGGCGAGTGACTGGAGCTGTGACTAAATGGCAATGCGCTGCCTTTATCACCTGGCGCATGTCTCCGGCTAGTCGTCCATTCATGGCAACTCTCCGGCCCAGCTCTCCGATATCGCCATCGACATGTGTGTTGTGTTTCGTGAAAAAATGCGTACATACTAGAACACTGTGCGTACTCTAACACTGAACAGACTAGTGCCATCGACAAGGCAATCAAACAGAATGCGGGTGCACCAAAAACAGCCCTCTCTCACGAATTGTAATCGGCAAACCAGGGGTGAACGAGGGCACGTTTCGCTAGAAGCGCTCAGCATAACCCTAGCCCTAATGATACAATATGACCCACCTGAGATCCGTTTCGCTGTATCATAGGTCAACGTTCGCTGCGAGAATGCATGAGCATGAGTGCCTAAAAAGGACGACAAACGACCACCAACCGAGAGCAAGTCGATGCCCATCTCGTCGAGGTTGGGCACAATGTTGCACAAATCTTGTCTAGTCCACTGGGGGAACGTCTCCTTGTAATCGGGTAGTTGACTGACGTTAGGCCAGATTTGCTCGTTTGGCGTCCCCATAATTCTTGTATCCCCATCTCAGCAAAAGGGAACACAAGCATCATCCAGAACACACCTGAATATCTTGAAGATTTGGTCAATCTCAGAGTCGCCAGGGAAGAGTGGGTTTCCTCTCATGACCATTTCCGCGAATATGCATCCTACGGACCACATGTCGATCGCAGTGGAATAATGCCTAGACCCGAGCAGGACTTCAGGGGCACGGTACCAAAGTGTGACGACCTAGGCATCCACCATGAATGAAAGGAACGTGAATACAGCTGGCACGGGTAGGAACATGCGACGCTTACCTCGTGGGTATAAGTCCTCATGGGAATACCAAACGCCCTCGCCAAGCCGAAATCTGCAAGCTTGAGGTTGTTGCGTTTGTCAATCAACAAGTTTTGGGGTTTGAGATCACGATGGAGGATCCTATGCGAATGGCAGTAAAGGAGCCCAGAACTGAGTTGATGAGTGAATTTCTAACATGATCAAGGTAAGCATTAGATCAGTGTCTTTGAGCGTGGAACGTGGTTCCAGATGACGTATCACGTGATCCGGCGCGTAACCTCTCCTGTCATCACGATGGATGGTGATATCGATACAGGGCGCTGACTCGCGTTCAGCGCAATGAACGCGGAAAAGGGGCAGCCAAGGGTACACCACCGGACCGTGATAATGAAATACAACCAACCAAGCCATCCAAGGAATGACAAGGGACAAGCGCGTTAAAGCATCGTCGCGTAGCCACATGCAACGCAGTCAACAAGACACAACGCACCTTGCATATATCGATTGAAATCGGCGTACCGCTCGTGTTGGCATGTTCCATATAGCGTTTCAAGTCGACGTCCAGAAACTCGAACACGAGATAGAGCTTCTGGTCTGCATGCACAATGTCCAACAATCTACACCCAACCCCACACTGAGCACACTTGCACATGCAAGTTTGAGAGCGCTAATGGCCTACCTGACGATATTGTCATCCTTGAGCTCCTTCAACAAACTAATCTCGCGAATGGCAGTACTCGGGACACCTTCGTCCTCTGCTTCGAGCCGTATTTTCTTGAGTGCGACGATCTGGTTGGTGGTCACGTCCCTCGCCTTGTAAACGACGCCATACGTTCCTGTGCACGTGTGGCCCGCGCACCACATCAGTGAAATGACAGGGAATGGTGAAGGGGAGTAAACCTTCGCCTGCAGGATGTCCGCGCCACGCACAAGGGTCATTATTCACGATTGGGCGTGAACTGTCGTACTGCGGTACGCACCGACTTTTTCGATCTTGGCGTAGCTAAGGGGTGATCAAGGAGAGATATCAGCACCGTCTAGCACGACGCACGAGTCGCATACCGATCCATATGATCAGAAGAGAGGACCAAGAGAGCGGTGATGATGCGGGAAGAAAAAAAGACTTGAATATTTGAATGGTGGTCGTTAAATACTAAGAAGGGACCGGCGGTCAAGTAAGCCGAACTAGATTCAAACTGGCTTGATCTCTCATCACATCGCCACCTCGCCCCGGATCCCATCCCGTTTTATAATAACATCTCAAAAATGGTATATCCAAAGGACTCTCCTTACTTGGTCCGGCTCCTCGTCGTCAAGGCCAATAGAAAGCATTTCCATGATCTTTGAACGCGTGACACTACATACACTTTTCACCTCCCCCCATACACGTGTGACCACATCCTCCCTCGGCGCGCAAGTGAGACACCGCAGAATACTCGGACGCGAACAGAACACATACCAAAATAAGTCCTTCGCTTCCCCTCACGCCGGTCTCGGCCAGTTTATCTGCTCATCCTGCCGTCGCATGCGCGTGACATCAATGTACTGCCCCGGCCAGGTTTCTTCGCCTATCAGGTAATCAGTCTTGGCGCACATTGCGAAAGATACTGCCAAGTTGTATCAACATTACTCACTTCGATCGATAATGTCGACGTCCAGGTCCTCCTCGTCATCGTTTTCTTCCTCTGATTCCCATTGGTCATTCAGCGTAGCGTTCGGGTTCTTGGCACGATCCACCGTAAGATCGCTCATAAACTGGCTCAACGACGCCTCTTTGACATCTTGTAGCGATTTCTCGCGGGCAGCGCGGGCGCGCGCAAGTTCTGGAAGGTATTCCCTAGATTCCGGAGATACATGAATCACGCGACCCGTGATGCTCACGAAAAAAAAGCAAAGAAAAACTTGCGCACGCGCGCGAAAGAATGACAAAAGGAAAATGACAACTCACTTCTCGTACGTGTCCCTGGACTCCTCCACGGCATCAAAGAACGCATTCATTCCGTCACCTGTCATGCTGGAAACACCCACAGCCTAACGACATTATTATCCTCTCGTGTCACCACCACCAGCCTCAAAACTCACCTTGAGGTGCTTGTAAAATTCATCCAGAACCAAACTCATGCTATTCATCAAACTATTCATGTACGTCGGCTCGCCTTCCGCATCCCGCGATCCCGAATGCGATGCCAACGCCGCCTGAAACGCTTCAAAATCCTGCATCCACTCGATCGCGAAGTCGTGCGACGTCACATCCGTCTTGTTAAACACGAGAATAAACGGGAGTTTTGTCTTGTACAGGATACTATTCAGAGAAAAATAAAAACAAAAGGAAAAGGGTAATGGTTAGCCGGACAACGAACGTGCCTCGAGAATCTGAGAAACGGACACGGACCTGCAGGCGTACAACATGTTTGACATAAACGTCGCGGGTGCTGTTGTCCGCGGGGTGTCGATAATGTACGCCACGACAGTCGGAAATGAGAATGCGACGGCATCGGTAATGATAGCCCCTGAGGCAGACCAGGTAAAGATCTCAATCTGACCTGGCGTGTCGAGTATGATATGGCTGTCAACCACGGTATGAGGACCCGATTCCATCCATAAGAAAGAAAAGAAAGGACGCACTCGACGGTCTCAGCCCGCTTCTCCACCAACTCCAACACTTGATCAAACTTGGTCGCGAACAAATTCAGCGCCGTCAAGATCCCACCATTGGGACCTAAATTATACCTGACCAGACAACATTATTCGTCACATGAAAAAAGGACCCCCTAAAGGAAACAGCGACACACACTGCTTCATGACCTCTTTGTAATTCACCGTATCACGAATGTCAATGTTGGGTTCAAACGGGACGTGGGCCACTGCGGGATCGAGATTGAGGATGTAGGGCGGCCGCGAGGCGTTGACAGTGTGCAGATGGGAATTGAGGCGCTGTACAAAGGTCGACTTGCCCGCGCCCGCCATCCCGATCGTAATGATGACACTGGGCTTTCTCTGCTGGGAGCCGGAAGCACCGGCACTTGAACTCGTGGAGGCGCTCATCGTGCTAATATGCGGCTCGTCGTGGTGAAGGATTCGAAGCGGTTTGGCAAATCTTGCACTGGTGGTCAAGAAGAAACGTTCTCGACGGGAGGCGTATCACTGGATAATTCATTACCATAAACGGTGACACCACCGAGTTCAGATAGAAAACATCAGTACACACGACGGTACAGCGAAAGCAGCTAGGTTGAACGAGTACATAACATGCAAAACGATGTCAATGCAGTAATAAAGAAAAATTGATTATCGAGAAGCAGAATGAGAAAGAGCGTTGGCTTGAGCAGCACCATACTTGGCGCGAATGTCCTTGGTTAGGCAACGTAACATGGCGGGCGTGACGATCGTGTGATGGACGGGCTCTGATGGGACAGAGGTCGCAGTACTGAGGGGGGAAGAGGACAGACTGGGAGAAGTCCTCTCCTCGGTCTCCTCGTCCGTGGGAGACCCATCGGACAGCCGTTGCTTCTTTGATCTCGGGGTAGACGTTCTATAAACCAACAACGCAGGTGAACAGCACGCCCTCGAAAATAAATAAACATGATGTGATGTAACGCACCTGCTCGAGCTCGTCTCTGCAAAGGACGCAAGTCGTTTCAAAGGTTTGAGCTTGGCGATCTGACAGGCTCTCATCTCCTCCTCGAACGACATTTTCAACCTCTGAACCTCTTTCGACGCGTCATCCAACCGAGATCGAGAGACAAAGTGCGTGACCTCTGGATGAACCTCTGCAACGTGAGCTGCAACAGAACGTGCAAGCGCATACTGCTGGGACAGAAAGGTCATTGTCGGGAAATCTAGAGGTGATGAGTGCCTCGTTTTGGGGTAGTCACATGGATACCTACCCCGACCAAGGTTCTGGTGTGCTCTGATGTCACCCATCAACGAGGCTGTAAATATAGTCTCTGGAAGAGCCTGCAGCCAGTTAAGGACTGCATCAAAGGTTGTGCTACGGCATGCTCAGCGTCGCTGTATGCGCAGAATCGACGACAACCTACCCAGAGTCCATGCCCTTCACCGATTGTAAGTGGGGAAGATCGCTCGGGACACCATCGTCCCGTAGTAGACCGGTCACAAAATCAATAATCTGAATCAAAAGACGCGTGCAGCCATCTAACAATTTTCCGTAAAGGTCCCAATTAACTGTTCCCAAACGTCATCAACAAACGACTTCCAATTCCATGCATGAAAGAGACTCACACTCGCCATAAACGATACAGTTACCAAGCCACCTCGTTGTCGTCTCCTCCCATTCATGTTCCCAAGTCTTGAAAAGATCTGCAAGTGGTACATGTATGAATAGCCCAACCATCGGGTCAGTGGGCTCAACCCACCATTCAAAGAGACACGTTTCACGAGTCGACCCTCGAGATCAAACGGAACGACGTGCAACAGTTCTTCAAACTTAGTCTCCGTATCTAAAGCAGCCGTAGAGATCAAGAATTCGTGTGTCGACGTCAGCATGCCGCCCTCCACCATCGATTCAACCTATAAACGAGATGAACAAGGGCAAGCGATAATCAGTGGTCGACATACCATATCATCAAAGTCCTTCGACGAATCCGGATCTCGTTCAGACCACGCGATGCATAGTAACGAGGGAACATAATGTCGGTCCGCCGGAAACGCCTCGATAATTTCGCGTAAGCGGGCGCAATCTTCTAAAATGCGATATTTCCTGCACATCTCCACTCAGAATACGAGGAAACCAGAACAGTATTTATCCCACCTTCCCAAGATGTCCGTGACATCCGTCAGGGGAGTACATTCGAATATGACGACGCCAGGATACGAATGCGCCAGCTCAACATGGTCTTTCGAGATCGGTATATGGAACACGTTCTCGTTTTTCCACTTTCCCGAATCCGGCACGTTGAACTTTTGTTCCAGCCAAATGGCCGTCCCATCGCTCTCTTGATTGAGCGACAGCCACGCAGACCAGTTATCAGGCAACGGTCTCCTCGTCGACTCCAAAAAGTCCTTTAGCACACCCAGAAATGACCCACGTGCCCATCGACGCGCATGGTCTTCGTGATTCTGATGAAGCGTTGAGTCAACGTAGACGATAACTTTATCCAATGTTTCACCTTTTCAAACCGTCTCGCGAGCTCTTCATCGTTCGCTGGCGGTCGGTATTCTCCAGATAAACGCTCGCGTAGGCGCTTCTTCAACGGCGCACGGGGCTCGGATGGCGTTTTTTGATGCCCACGACCGTTTGGCGCGGGAGGACTACAGACGCTGCGGGAAAGACGCTCGGCTTGCGCCTTTTCTTTGTAACGTGCGCTTCGTCGGCACGCCTCGATCCACTTGGCTTGATCGCTCAGTCGTTGTCGCCACTTGGAGAATGCCTGCTTCACCAGCCAACTCCGACGTGCAAAGTGAAGTGCCGTCGCTTTCATAATGTCGAAGCTAGGCTTCTCTGCGGGGGGCGGCCCGGTGACGAGAGACGTGTTCAGCTTCTCGGCCGAGGGCTCGGCTTCCGCCTCGACATCCGCGGCACTGACGACCGCTTTTAGAGGGGACTGGATGGATTCTCTGCGAAGCAGGCCAGGCATCGAAGACAGTGACCGTGAGGCGGGTGAATGTAGAACAAGGGGGCTTAGTATTTCAGTTGGCGCAGCTGAAAGGGGGGACGTTTGTATATTCTTCAGGGATCCATATATAGACTTCCGTGTCTGAGGGAAAGAGGGAGGGATGAAGACGGTTGCAGTTGGCGTCGGGGGCAACGAGATTGGCTGGCGTCGATTAAGAGGTGGAGGTTGCGGAGGTGGTGTCTGATCCATCGCGCCTTCCAGAGAGGTCGAGTTCATGGAGGGGGGAGAGGATACAAAGGGTATTTCATCGGAAATGGATTGCTCTTGAGTTGGTTGTTGGGGTATGGAAACTGATGCCTTGTTCGAAATGGGGGTAAGGGAACTGGGCTTGCGGCTCTCAGTAGAAGAATGTACACCAACTGACGGCGTTCTGAATGCGGACGTGGTGAATGTGCCAAACCCGTTGGCACCAGTGGATGTGGCAAGATTTGGTGTGGGGGTAAAGGTTGGTGCCAAAGGGTTGAGTGATTTCGAAGTCGATGTTTCTGAACCAAAAATCGATTTCTTAGCTGCGCCAAAAGTAGATCCATTGACTTGAGGAGGCTGTGAGGGGGACGACGCAGCCGTTTGTGATGACCGCTCTGCTAGAGGTGTGAATATCGTCGATTGGGCGCCAGCTGGGGTCGGAACGAAAGGTGGAAAGGATGAAACAGACGAAGATGTCGAGAAACCGACGGGTGCACTAGAGGCTTCTAATGCATGTATTTAAATGATGCGTAAATTGATGTAGTCATTATGAACATACCTGTGACTCTGTGCGGAAGTGAACTAGGTGCTAGTGCATTGTTATCTTTGATCGGTCCGAAGACAGAGATTGGGGGAGCGGTGGATCCCATATTCGTGAATGCACTTTGCGTGCCGAAGGAAGCCGTGCCAAATGCGTTTGGAATTGTCTGTAGATTGGAGAAAACCGACTGCGCTGTCACTACAAAAGGCTGCGAAGGCGGATCGGCAGTATCGGGCTGGAAGAAGGCGGACTGTGTCGGCTTGGGGCCAAAGGTATCAGTTAGCCACTGAGTCCCAGTCGGTTGTAGCGGTTTGGGGGATTCGTGGGAGGTATGGGCAGGAGCTTCAGCTTGATCTTCAGTTTCGTCCACTACAGAGATGTCGATATCTGTGTCTTGCTCCGGAGAGCCCATTCCAGAATATCCGTCAATGACATCGGAGAGAGGGAGGTCGCCTCGTATCGACTCGATGTCCTCGATGGTGTCCTTGCCAAAGTGGCGTTCAAGAATGCATGCGACAAGGTAGGTCATAACAACATTGCCTTCATGGCGTAGGACGTCAGCTAGCTCAGCAAATATATGCATCGCCTCCACATCAACGACAAGGGGGGAGGTTTTGGTGATAGGTGCACTCTTGGCCTGAACGCGAGCACGGAATTTCGTAGTCAGCTCAAATACGGGATGATTGAATAGGGCTTGTGGTATATCGTCATGACGCTCTCTTTGGTCGCGGATGTGGACGAGACGATGGTAGACGCGCATCTCTAGCTCGGTTGGCGACTGATAATGGCCGCGTTGATCTTGATGGAACTCCTTTAAGCTCTGCAGAGCTATACAGACATCCATTATACATCATAAATTGAGTTGAGATAGACTTACTATTCATGAGCTGTTGCTCCTCCATAGCAATGGAAAACCCTGTACGGTCACGTTCGATGTGAAGGGCCAGGATATGGAACCGAGCGCATCGGTCGTGACACTCGATCGCGATGGGTCCCATCTCATGTTGCATGGTGAAGTCGTTTCGTACTGCTCTCGAGCGGTCCCGGATGAAGTTGAATGTTTCCGAAAATCCACCGTGTGGTAGGAGTTGGTGAAAGAGATAGTCAAGAGTGCCCTGAGGAGATATGATCAAGGGTGTGCGGTAATTGGTTTCAAGGTGAAGATGTACCTTGAGGACATCTGGAGGTCGAAGATCTGATGGCAGCGTCTTATCCCCCGCTGCGCGTTCATACGCCTTGACGGCTCGTTTGTGGTCTACTCTCTTGGTACCAGGCATCTACGAGAAGAATGAGCGCAAAACCTCGGTGTTGCTTACATGTCAAAGCCGTGAATCCCCACCGTTTCCCATTCGAATAAGTTGTTCTCGCGTTCACGTCGATATCGTTCAAAGCGAGGACACATATCCATGCATGTGCCAACCATGGTAATTGCGTCCTCGAGACGTTTCGGTTTGAGCGGATCGTCCATCTTTCCTTCCGCGATGGCCTTCTTGCGCTCGACCTCACGCGCCTTCACCAACTAGAGAATGAGAGCATGGAGAGCGTAGCCATAGAAAACCATGTTTGCAACGTACCTCTTGCCAAAAAATTTCGCGTTCCTCCTGTGTCTCTGGCTCATTCGAATCTACCTCTTCGATTTCGTGTTCCTCCTCCATTTCACTGTGCTCCCCCTCGCTTCCCGTAGCACCTCCATCGGGAGCACCGTTTCGACGAAAAGTAACAGAGGTATTGCCGAACTTGCCACGACCACCGCGACCTCTTCCTCTACCACCGCCTCTGTGTCCGCCTCTTTCCCAACGCTCGCTGTCGCTCCCAGCATGAGGTGTGTTTGTGCCGCTGCGTCCGGTGACACCGTCAGCGACCCATCGTCTGTTCCCATGATGAGCGCGCCTTGCTAGGCCACCGCCTTCGACGTGGCCGTTCGTGCGGGCTCCTCTGTAGCTTCGTTGTGGTCCAGGCTCCATTGTCGCCATGGACGACGTCGATGTCGTGGCACGCGCAAAGTTCCAATGAGTCGATTCCACAACGAAACGGAGAAAGACACACTGCACGATTATGTAAGCGAGCTTTGGCAATCTGGGCACCAATTCCTTACTTGCCTCGTTTCATTGCTCCGCCTGTAATCTGTACAATATCCTTGACTTTGAAAACAACCAACAACTTGTCTATGGTCTAGTCTTTGGCCACCTGGCAAGGTGAGATTCAAAGGCCATTGATCAATTCTTGGATGGTAGTAAAGCAAAACGCCATCTGTATTTACGTTGTCTTTCTAGAAAAGCCTCCTACCCCCTAGACCAGCAACCATATATTATATGCGCAGCTCCGTCACAAGTCTCAAGCGAGGACGTCCCACCCAGATTGGACGAGTCCGTTTTGGTTGAACCCGATTGTCAACCAAATCAAGTGCCGTACATATGTACCTCTGAAACGTCGGTACAGCAGAGTGGCTGCAACCATGTCTGTTTCCGATGACGATGACCGGGTTTGTCAAAACCGACTGCCGAGGACACCAAGAAGGTCAGCATTAGCCTCTTGCCACTGCACTAGGAGCAATAACGGCGAATGCAACAAGCGAGAGGACGAGGGTGGAGACACAAATGGACATCCTGTTTCGGCCCAGACGCGGGGGCACTCGGAAGAGAATGCCGTCGGAGGCATTATATGTGCTCAACAACGCGGGTCTGGACACTTCGCTCCAACGCTCTCGTCTTGGATGCCTGTCTGGACTCTGCCACAACGAAGAAATCACCCGAAACAAGTATGTCATAGATTTATTTGCATCCGAGGCTTTGCGACAGGATCTCTCTAGACAAGTGGAAATCAGGCCACATTCACGGCTTGGCTTACGATGCGCGGACGACCTGTCTATATGCGCGGAGTTGACATCAGAAGCCTGCGACAGACATTGATTACCACACGGGCCGCCTCCTTACTGGATCCGGGTGGCGCACCACTCTTCTCAAATCATTAAGACTTATACAGGCGAATCTTGACGATACATTAGATGTCCCTCCGTAAGGATAAATAAATTTATACTGTCAGATGTTGGATGGCTGAACGTCTATCACGTCTGCAGATATCTATAAACCGTAAGCACCAAGTTGTAAGGTTAGAGTACACCCGATATACATCTGGGATCGTGCCGCGATGAGTCGGGAAACTTGACGAGATGGTCAAGAGTTTGTATGCTTCTAAAGTCGGTCGGTTCTTAGCTCACGTTGTATCAAGGCCACTGCGGGCCAGCTCTGCCCAGATCAGGTATATAGACAGGTATTCGTGTAACATGAGATCAGGGAATTCAATGAGAATGTTCAATCTTATCCGAAAACAACCCACCCATCCACTTCCTCACCACACAAAAGCAATCATACGTAGTATGCCCATGGTTCGAGTCCACATGTAGCAACCCAGACCCGAGCTGGATAAAACCCATGTAGTCATTCACGCTGCCTTGGCATCATCCTTCACCATTTCTCCGCATTTCTCCGCCACAGCAACGGTCGGAGCGGCAAGATGGGCACCCAGAATAGCCGGGAAGATACTCGAGTCCGCAACACGCAGGTTCCGCACCCCGTGTACCCTCAATCGGTCATCCACAACGCCCCCTTCGCTCTCCGGCGCCATCCGACACATCGACGAGTAGTGGTTCGTACTCATGCACTCCTTCCGGATGAAATCATCAATGTCCACGTCTGTCTGACCGGGAACGACACCATCGGTGATGTCGTACCCTTGCGCTGCGAGCTCCTTCTTGATCTCAAGAGAGAACCGTACGGCGCTGCGCATTACTTTCCAGTCGTTCTCGACCGCAAGGAAGTTGAGGTCCACTACGGGATTCGCGCGAGGATCCGTGGAGGCGAGACGCACGGCACCCTTGGAAGATGGCCGAAGGAGAACGGGGAACAGTGCAAGCCCACCATCGGTGATTCGCTTGCCGTCTCCGGTAGCAATCTGCAACGTACGCGCACGTGGTCAGGTGGAACGAGGACAAAGAAGACAACGGAACAATCCCATACAGGTATAATTTCGATATCGGGTAGGTTTTTGGGCAGAGTAGCATCGAGGTCCTTCTTGGCTTGCATGACCGTGCGGTAATTCTCATCAAGGAGACGAGATTGAATGAAGATCGAAAGTTCGAGCACTGGAGCAAGGAGCCATCCCGTGCCGAATAGCAGGTACTGGAACAAGATGGGTATGATCAACCAGGGACGTGATTGCAGTCGCGTGATAGAGTCTTTCGAAGCAACCCGGAATTGCAGTGGCAAGGTGACGTGGTCTTGCTGCATATACTACGGCTTCAGTTGAGCAACTTTCAAGAGTGAAAGATTTTCATACAAGATGGGAGCCAACGCCCGATAGATCCTTGTGAACGGTGAGTTGATGCTCCTTGAGATGATCTACAGGTCCAATTCCGCTGCAAAAGATAAGCACCAGTTCACTCCACCGAATGAAAAGACTGACCTGAGCATGAGGATCTTGGGCGAAGCAATTGGACCTGCGCTCAATATAACTTCACGCTTTACGCGCACAAAGCGGGCGGGGCCCCCTACATCAGGCTCTATCCAAACACCCTCTGCAATGGCCTCACTACTCTCGGAGGAGACTTGAATCCGCTGCACGGTGGCTGGCGTGCAAATATGCAAATTGCTGCGCGAACGGACAAGGGAAGTGGGTAAGAACGCGGTCAAAGTCGAACACCTTCGTCCGCTACTATCGATGTTGTAGTGGATTTTGGTGCAACCTCAAGCAGGTTGAGCAGGATCGTTCATATCCTCTACGTATGGAACGCCGAGTGCAGTGGTGGCTTGCTTGAGACTAACATAGGTACAAGCGGTCAAACAAGCACAAAATCAACGACATGATTGCACTTGCCGTGGGGTGTGGCTCCAGACAGGAATTTTGCTTGATCGGTTCTGCCATTCGCCTGAAAAATACTTGAGAATGCTTCATAGGGAGAGAGGCAAGCATACCTGATACGCCGTGAAATGGCTTCACATTGTGAGGATCCTGGTCGAGATCAGCCTCGCAACGGGTAAAGCAGTGCTCTATGTCTTCATAACCTCAACCATCCCTGCCCGCATCGCGCCACGCGTTATACTCTGCAGGTATGCCACGACTGTACAACATTGAATTTATTTTGGACCCGCCCCCGAGTGAGCTACCAGTAACGAGCTCGAGGCTGCGACCACCCAGGTGTTTCTGTGGGGTGGAGTGGAAGACGCAGGATCGAGAGCCATCCGAGACGAAATGAGTGCTAAGGAGGGAGACGCGCGAGATCCAACCTCCCTTCACACCCCCACGTTCGACAACGAGCATAGACGTACTCGGCTTCGCGGAGAGGCGATTTGCAATTACACAACCAGCGGTGCCCCCTCCGACGACGATATAGTCGTATTCCTCGAGGGTTTTTGAAACGGGAACGGTTGGGTAGGTATCCCAAAACATACTGCCTATAAGACAAAGTGTTAGTTCCGGGCAAACGATCAACTGTAGACGGGACGAATAGAATGTCTGGAAGGAGGGGAAAAGAGGATTTTATCGTCGGTGACATGCTGTGTCATGCTACCACTGCCCACTCATAACGGGCTGACAGCGCCCGATGACAGCGCAAGTCAAACACATGGCTTTTCGACTTGTATGGTGACCGCTTCGTGGCAGGCACGCCAGTTATCACTGCCTGAGACACGGAAGAATCGGGTACACGAACGAATCATTACGCACCGAGCCGAGAACATGCGCCTATGATCTGGGGTTGGTTCAAACGATGCTATACAGGTAACTTTACAATTGAGTCGTCTTCAAATTAGCACTACTACGCATGCTATTTACGACCAGAATCTGAAAATAAAACGATAAAAAATAACGAATCGATAAAGTAGGGTGTCCTTGGATGCGGGACTCACGTCGTCGACGGCAACGACAAGGGGATCTTCCGTCTGAACCATACCCCACAGAGTTCCACATCCGCGTCTGTCGTC
The DNA here is from genome assembly GCA_038092655.1 of Boletus sensibilis. NCBI lineage: Eukaryota > Fungi > Basidiomycota > Agaricomycetes > Boletales > Boletaceae > Boletus > Boletus sensibilis. The sequence continues at coordinate 13,482 of JBBPQU010000084.1, read as the reverse complement.
GAACACGAAAAGTCAAACTGGATGTCGGACAAGGATGGACAATGTTTCGTCCACGTCTTGGCGTAACTTTTCTCGATACCGCACGCAACAAATTCTTTTCGAATCATACTGTCACGGAAAGTGGCAGCGCATATCGATTGGGGGTCGAATGAGGACACCATCCGGGGAGGTGAGGGAGCGGGGCTAGGCGGGCAGAGCAGCGACAAACTGACGGGGGCGGGGATGGGTGCTTGGATGGAGCGAAATGGTAACGTTAGCTTGAGCGTCTCCAATCCCCGGAAACGAGATATGATTGAGGTGACAATCCCGTAAAGCGTCTAGGTGGAACAGCAGGTCAAGGGAGATCAACAACGACACGAGAATGACAAAGGATCATAGTGGACATACCTCGGCAGCATCGTTGTCCGTCCACGACACTTCTACTTCGAGGGATTTCATCGCCTCCGCCTTGTCCTCTCCTGTCAGCATGCTGCCCGTTACGCCAAGAAACTTCTCGACGGTCCTCTTGTCCACCTCGGGGGCGAAGATGATGTGCATCTCGCGAACCCCATTTAGAGAGCGAATCACGGAACTAGGGCGCAAACCTGTGAAAAGGGTCTCGTGAACATCCAGCGTGAGGTGCTGTATTGGATTGTTCATTGCAAAGCACAGCATTGAGACTATCTCTGTGGACGCATGCAGCGACTTGAGACCAGGAAGTAGGGTGGTGAAAGGACCGTGAGCGTTCGTCTGTGATGGATGAGCGATCGAGGCCCATTCGTTAACGAATGAGGGGTCGGTACTGGTGTACTCGACGAGGTGAGGGAAGGAGAGAGACTCGAGAGATGGCTGGGTAACAAGCCAACTGCGTAGCGCTACCAGCTGCGATTGTGTTATTTTCTTATCAAGGATCGTCAAATGTGTTAGAGAGAATGTGAGCGATGAGGTGTGAAAGAGTATGGACGCAAAGGAGGGAATTGTAAGGGACTTGAGATTGTGCATGTTCTGGAGCGCCTGACGGACATCGTCTGAAGGAGCAGAAGAAACGCAACCATCTGACGAAGCAAGTTCCCAGGATGGCCAAGAGTGACAATGAAAGCAGACAACCAGTGCTGCAAGTTCTTTCCTGCATGCCAAGACGTTGTAGAGCTTCTCCAGCGGTGACTCTGCGATCGTCTGGACATCGAGTGAGTGATACAGCGCATATCTGGCAGCGAGACAGAACCCGCGGGACACGAGCGCAACGACAGGGAGATCGTTTCGCGGAACGAATTCAAGGACGACTCGGAAAATGGGGTCAGGGAGAGGGATAGACACCGTGTGATGCGTGGGCGGAAGCCCGAGATGCGGATATGATCTCTTTGGCGAATGAAATGCGCCACCTAATAAATTCGGCAGACTCGCGAACCCAACTGGGGCCATGTCCCCCCCCTCGGTACCGAAACTTTCGCTGTCAGCGATGGACTCGTTGGACTCGAGAAGACTTGCCCGCCTTCCCAGACCGCTGGGCCGTCGAATTTCAAGGGAATGCTGTGGGGTAGAGTCGCTGGAAAGTCTAGGGAGCGTGGTCCGAGGATATGAGCGGCTGTATCCTATCCCTGCAGGACTCGCATTTGTCTGCGATGAGGATGCTTTCCACGGGGTCCGTCGACGGACAGTAAAGAGAGTTGAGACACGCCTGAAGAGGCTGGCTTCAGACCGAGCCCGACTGCGTAGAGTCTGAGGGAGCTCAGACTGCTTCTGGGGGTAACCTCTATCGCTGAGTGGTGGTGTAGGGCTCAGCTGAGGGTCGACTGAACGACGAGAAAGGAACGGCCGCATTGCGAGGCGTGCTGTGTGGGTGGAATCTTGGTGGGAGGGTATCAGTACATGGAAAAAGGGAATGAGCGCTTCTATGAGCCAGGGTGTACGGGACTTACCTCAATTATTTAAACTTGCATTGCAGTTGCCCTCATCGCCAATATCGCGTACGCAGAATGAGGTCAGGGCGAAGACGAAGAAACGGCGGCTGGGAACGGGGTCAGGGATGTTGCCAGGGTCTCACCCATTAATCCTCCGAGTCCCCCCACTCGCGCACTCCCCAACATAATAGTAGCGAGCCTGTGAAACGAGTCGAGTGCAAAAGCTTGACAGTTTCAACATGGCATGAAATGTCTTTTTCTTCTCAGAATATGAGCTGGAGTCGCAGTAAGGCTGATGAAGCTTTGAAGATTCCTGCACATGTACTATAGAGTGGCAGTATCATCTTTGAACTTTGCACCTTTATGTAAATTTCGGGTAGCACTCTACTCAAGTGTCACATAGAGATGCTTGCTACTCAGCACCGCCTTTGCTCCAGGAACCACCACGATCGTCTGTGTGTCGTCGATAATCATCGCAGGTCCAGTCACTTCGTCCCCAACCTTCAACCGCTCCAACAAAAACACAGGCGTGTCAGGTACCCGTCCGACCTTGTCAAAATAGACGCTGTTTGTGGACGTCGCTTGCGAACGGTCCACTGGACTTCTCTCGAGCCGTTCTACCTCCGAGTAGACCAACTCCCCAAGAGAATCAAACGTCTTTCCGGTACCGCGTACCTGCACAAAGCACAGTGAGCTTGAAGGCATGCTTGAAAGCAACAACCAGAAAGATTTGCCTTGATGTCATCGACAATAATCGTCTTGGTCTCTAGCAGGAATCCGAATTCCGACTTGTAGACTCTCTTGAATGCTGCCTCAAAGTCTTCCTTTCCATCCCCGTCGTTTGCGTTCGGCAAAACCATCAGCGCGGTGTCTGTCCCTTCAAAACGCATGTTTAGCATTCGCTCAACAACAACCCGATCGCCTTCAAAGCCTTGACGAACTAGTTCTTCGCGGACATCGCTTGTAAGCTTATCTAGGCGAGTAAGAAGGGAGGCACGCGTCAAACTGGAATAGAATGCCGAGGACGGCTCTTGGAGCTCAAACGCACTGGCAGATGGCTTGGGTCAGAATGTACGAATGCGTGTCCTTCACCTTACCGGTCAGCTAACGCAAGCCCATAAGCAGATAAAATAGAGCTATAACGATGTATCAGGATCGTCTTGATTCCCAAAAGGCTGGCGATCTCGCATGCATGTTGGCCGCCTGCACCGCCGAAACTTGCTAGTCTGCAGAGGATGAGCGGGCCTCTCTGTCAATTCGGAACAGTGCCTACACGTGCTTTCCGGTGGAGTATCCTCGAGCCTCCGTCAAGGCGCGAATCGGACGACACATCGTCTCATTGGCAACCTTGATGAAACTGTTGCGTTCGTCAGAACTCTCATGTTCGCTGTACTCAAGTTCCGGCACCCACCCGTAAACAATCTCGTCCAAGTCGAATGGTCGCTGCTGCGTCTCATTGATTTTTCTAGCCAGTTCTTCAAAAGCCGTTTGGGATGCGATGACGTCCAGCGCCTCGTTCTCCGACTTTCCAAATATTTTTGGGAAGTAGTCCGGAATCAAGCGTCCGAGGAGGAGGTTCGCGTCTGTCACCGCCAACGGGCCTCCTTTTCTGCATCGAATGTTATTACCCACAATGTCCTCATTGTTAGCTCACGAAGCTCACCTATAACATGCCGGACCTGGTTCAGCCCCAGCGCTCTCTGGCCCTGCCAGAAACAGTCCGTTGCGGAAGGTGAGGCACGAGCCTCCTCCAGCAGCAACGGTGTTGATATCAAGTTGCGGTGACTGAATAGTCACCCCTGCTGTCGTGGTTTCGTACACGACTTCATACCGACCGTCGAAACGCGACACGTCTGTCGAGGTTCCACCTACATCAATACTACAGAGCTCGGTCACAACACGGATCAGTCATCCAGTAGAGACGAAAAAACTCGCCCAATGATCGGGTACTTTCTTTTCTCGTCCCAACTCGTCAAGGCATACCCCACCACACCACCAGCAGGTCCACTCAGGATACTCTTGAGCCCAGAAAAGTTGTTAAGGTCCAAAAGACCGCCATCGCTTCCCATAAATTCTACACGGGGACTCTTGATCCGACCATCCTTGAGCTGGGCATCGAATCCTTTGAAGAAACCATCCAGGTATTCGCGCAAGATCGGCGTGAGGTATGCATCCGCGGTAGACGAGATCCCTCGTGGGACTACTTTGATCATCGGAAGGAGCTGCGACGATTCCGAGACCTGGGTGAACCCTATCTCGCGCGCCAGCTTTCCAATCTGCGTCTCGTGATCCGGAAATGTATATGAATGAATGAGGACGATGGCCAGCGAGCGGTATCCCGCCTCGTACAAGCTCGCAAGGTCTTGTCGCACCACCTCGAGATCTGTTCACATGGCAATCATGTATGAGATGAGCGTTGAGGATTCCAAGGGATCGAACAGTGCATGTTCGTGAAACACCCGCATACAGACCTGGTCGTTTCAAAATCCGGACAGCTTCTCCAGATATACCTCTCACGATCTCCCCCGGTCCCTCTGCATCACCCTCACCATCCCACCCAGGGCCCCTATACCCCCGCCGGACTGACCCGTTTTGATGCCACTGCACCGCGTGCTCCTCGGCCTTGGGATCCGACGTGTATCCGACGAGCGTCACCCGCTCATCCACCTCGACGATGTCCGAGTAGAGTGGCGCCGCGCGTCGAATGTTGAGATCAAAGATCCGCGGGCGAGATTGGTTCCCGATCAAGAGGAGGTCTTTGAACCCTTTGGTGATGAGCAATGCGTGTCGGTGTCCTTTGCGTTCCAAGAGAGCATTGGTAGCGACCGTTGTAGACAGTCGGATGTAATCTAGGTTTTTCCAGAGCGCATGAGCGTCCGTTGGCATGAAAAGGTGAGGTGTGGGGAGGGGAAGGAGGAAGGGGGCATGGATCGGTGAGGACGAACGCACCAATCTTGCTCGTATCGAGCACCCTCCCTCGTTTAATCTCCTCCCCCGTCACGATCTCCAACACTCTCCGAATCCCTTCTGTTGGCGCATCGTTGTAGTTGTTCGGATCTTGGGACACTGCCAACAAGATCATCGTACATCAGCCGCTGTACGCGTCCGAAGTGGGAAGGAACCCAGGGATCATACACACTTACAGAGCTTCACCACGAGCTCTCTGCGCTCGCCAGGACGTTCTGGATCAGGATAGGATCTACATCGGCGTCGAGCGTCAAGATCCAACTACTGAATACGACCAACTCACGCATGGACGTCACAAAATGTACCCCCTCGGTCTGCACAAATCCTGATGGATCGATCTGGAACAACCATGTCAGCAGGAGAAAAAGAAAAGCCTGGGGTTGTTGGTAAATGTCACAGGTCCGCCTGGGCGATACAAGGGCGATATCTTACCAACCCAACGGCCCTCGTGATCTCTCAAGCCAAAAGGTTCCCAGCGACAAACTCAATTGAACCTATTTAGATATCCAAAAGACGACCATATGCACTGCACTAGTAGACGATAGTAGACGCAAGGGAGGGGACAGCAGACTTCAGATAAGAAAGGAAAGGAGAACATAGCTACTAGGAATTATCAATGATTGGCAGGTATTCCAGGGACGGTTATTATATGAAGAAGAAACGCTCCCAAGTTAGCAATTGAAACGAGATTCGTATGATGGCAAAAAAAAATGAAGGCGCAAACAGAGAATGAACGGTCTGACCATATACATGCTGGAATCATCGACTGTCCATCTCCGGGACAAAGACAAAAAAGAGTAAAACGGGTCGAGGTATCGGTGGTGGCCACGAGCACATGAATTTTTCGAAACCCAACATACTTTACATATAACCAGAGGTCACTCTTCCTCTTCTTCCTCCATGACGTTGTGAAGAGGAGCACCATGGATGTATCGCCCCGGGCTGTTGCGACCAGATTCTACGATCAGTGGTGATAGATAGTCTGCTCCGGGTTCAGATTCAGCCTCGTCTCCAATTTCCGGAGCGTCAGATTCAGGCGCGGATTCAGGCGATGGAATTCTAGCAGGCGGGGGAACTGGGGAAAGTTCTGCGTCCTTGGGTGGTAGTGATGCAGATCGAACAGGGAGTTTGGATGGGGTGGTGGAGGCGAGGCTCTGCCTCTCTCGTTCGCGATACATTTCAATGAGTGACGCAGTCTTGCTCTGCGGTGTGGACTTGAGGATATCGTTGTTGGGTTGCGTGAGTTGTGGCAACGTCATAGATTCGGCTCGGGAGTGCGAGCTCTCCTTTTCTTCTCTGCCCCTTTCACAGTCGACGAATTCGGGAACGTCTATCTCGCGGATGGGCGAAGACGACGCCGAGGGGCCATATTCGCTTCCCTCCGTCTCAAACGACGGTCTCATTGGGTCCGGCGCCGGAATAACAATGTTTTCAGGCGTCCCATATACCACTTCATCTGGTACGTCATCACCGTCAGAGTCGTTTGCGTTAACCTGCGGTCGTACCGGATGAGATCCAGGTCGTCGCTCGGGGTGCAGATCAAAGTACCCAACTCGCTTTGTCTTGGGATACGACATCACCGACTCAATGTCAGGATCTTTTTCTTCCTTTGATTTCTGCTGGGGGGTTGCGTTTGGAAAGGACTCCACTGCCGGTTGACGCGCTTGTATCTCTTCGTCGTCAGAAAGCGGAGAACGCGCACGAACGCCAGCGAGGACCATTGCAATTTCTTGACTCGCCAGCTCGGGGTCGGAGCGCCCGCCTTTGAGAACCTTTCCCCCTGGTCGGCGTTCCGCCTCTTGCGAGCCCAACCTGCGGCTGTGAGCAGCAACAAGTATATCCACCCAGGCATCATCTCTTGACATCCTCCGCTCATGCTTCTCAGCGGGGGTGAGTGCCTTCAAGCTGGAGCTCTCGTTTAAATCATCATCACTGTAACTCGCTAAGCGCGTCTCAAAATCCACGGTCGAGTACTCAGCTGGCACTAGCGTTGAGCGTCGCACTACAGATGGACTGGGCACAGGGATCCGAAACCGCCGCTTGGTATTTCCGGGGGTGAGGGGAGTGTCCGAGGCCACGCGCTCCAATTGCTTTACTGGAGAGGTACGACCAGAGCATGCAGTACCCGGTCGCGAGGATACAGTATGATCACTGTCTCCATGCGTCACCGGGGAGATCGTGACCGTAGGAGCGGCTTTCGAAAGCGAAAGTATTTTGCTGCCATTGGACCTCAGCATCCCCTCAAATTCCACCTCGCGGAGGGTTGGACTTTTGGGAACGTGTCCCACAACATAAGGCCGGCCATTCAACGTCGCAGCAGGTTTCCACGGCCTCGATTTGCTGGACGGCGAGAACAGAAAGGGCAACCGACGCTTGGTCCCAGAGTCCTTTGCAAGCTGCTGCCTGTACTCCAACGGCACAAATTCTTCAAAGAGAAAGATGGTGGCTGCGGTGCGAGGGTCACCTCCGGGGGCCGAGTTCTTGCTGAGCGGGAGGGACTTGAACTCGATCTGTGTGATATAGGTAAGCAGGAGAGTTCATTCAAAGCAACAACACAAAAGGTTTACCAGGGCCCAATTACACTCCCTGTCAGTCTCCTCACCACGCTCAATGTCCATCCACCCACCTCCATACACCAAGTCACAAAATACATTCATGAACGCTTCCTCGACCATTTCTTCGGATCCCATGACGGGCTCGGTGTCCCAACCAAACGGAGGAAGCGCACGCTGAGTCTTCTTCAGTTTTTTGGTAATGCTCGCGTTCTGTGTCGGCCACGACGATATGGTATGGGCAACGGGGGTGCTGAACTGAAGTGTAGCGCTGAGGCGAGTATCCGTGCGGTCGAAGCCAATGGCAGAAAAGTCGTTCCAGTTCATCGTCGTACGCTTGGCTGAGGGAGACTGTCGAGAGGCTTAGCTCGTGTCATATTAGCCGTCTTCATGAACTTACCATCCTTTCACTCTCGGTGAGGTCAAACTGGAGCTTCTTCTCATCGGCTTCCAGCGTTCCGAAACCCATGGCCTCGAATTCACCCCACTTGAGCTCAGTCAGGTTCCTAAAGCGGTCCTCGCCTCCCCTGATACCCAGACCAAGTTTATCTTTCTTATCGCTCGACGTCGACGTCGCTGACGAAGTGCTCGAGGTAGCAGATGACGTCCCGATAGTGGGACCTGTGTAGGGGTGGAAATTCGGAGGCATGTCCATTCTCTTCTTATATCCTTCCGAGTAACGTGGCGGTAGTTTCAGCGCAGAGGGTGCGATACGCTCCCATTCCTTCGAACTAGCCAATCCACGACTGCCATCCTGACCGAATGGAGGAGCAGACGCCCAGCTCGCAGCCGTCTTGACCAAGTCAGGCGAGTACATGCGGACGTTACGACGGACGCTGACCACGCGCATCGTGCGTGCGCCACGACGTGCTTGCGGTTTCTCCTGTTTCTCCTTGATGTGTAAAGTGGGTAACATGGAGGGGTATCCTCTGATCCAATCTTTGAGACGGGTGGGAACCCCAAGGGTGGTTGCACTCCCAAAGGTGATGTTGGTGTTGATGTCAGAACGCACACCCGGGGCCTTGGGCGCGTCCTGCCACCGGATGAACGCCAGCATGATGTGTTCCATGGCGTTCACAGCACGAAGATAATGAATGTAGGTATGATGGAACGAAAGACAGGCTGGACCCAAGCCAAAAAGCAAGGGTCCAAACAGAGGCGAGAGTGTCGGCGGGGTGTGACCAGAAGATGCGCTGTGCGCCGTGAAGCGAATGAGGAGACTAAACAGAGTCCATAGAATCGTCCTTAAAACCGGGGGTAACGGGGGTAAGAAGGTTGAAAAGTGCGTCGGAGGGTAGTTGAGTGCTGGTGAGGCACCGAGGGAAACAATTAATCAGTGGTCGACGCCTCGTGTCCGTGAAAAGATCAAGGGAGAATGGAATGATGCATACCAGCTTCTGAATCACGGAACTCCACGTAATGTTCCCAAGAGACAAGACCGCGGACCGCTTGTCCGCCGACTACTCTTACGACCCGCGCAAGACCCCAACGGATGCACATGCCAAGCTCATGTGGGCCTGCGAAGCGAGCTTCTTCACGCCAGCGATGTTCTGCCTCTCTAGAAGAAAGGTTGGCACAGGTGTCCAAAAAGGCACGAATGAGGCGCTTGATCGCTGACGAGGAGATGTCAAGAGCGAGAGTGGAGAAAATGAAGGGGGTTGTGAGGCAGCGGGTGCCGAGTTCGACGGCAACGACATCCACGAGGCGTGCCACGTCGTCGAGACCAAGGACGACATGGCGCTCGTAAGAAAGATAGCCATAATCGTGTTCCAAGGTCTTTTCCTCGCCAGATTCGTCACGAGGTCGATCGAGATTGAGAGGGAGGAAACTGCCGTCTGGTATGTGAGTAACGAGGTCACCTATATCGTGGTCTTGTTTGGGTGAGCTCAATGTGCGCGCCCTGGACTTGCTGTCTTGGCCTTTCTTCTTCTCCTTTCCTCCGTCCTTTTTCGAGGACGTTGGGAGAGGAGAGCGGGAGCCAGAGCCCCTGCTGTCTACGCGGCCAAACTCATCGTAGGCTTGCTGGGTGCTGGCCACGGGAGCGTTGGCGGAAGATTTCTTGCCTGGTGTCGAGGTTGTCCTTGAACGCGAGAATAAGCTGGGCATGGAGAAAAGAAAGGAGAGAAAAAAAGGAAAAGGAGGCTCTCGCGGGTGGGCCCGCTGCAACGAACTCTGAAACGGGTGGAAGATGCGGAGGAACTTCTTTGAGCGTCAATTTCTCAGGATAAAATCCGCCACATTCAACCCAGACAAGTCTCACAACACAAAAACAAAAGAGAGACGAATTTTATAGAACCATCGTGTACAGACTAGCAGAATCTATTCAGAACCGCTGCATCACCCTCGCAAGTGAGACCCAGTCCCATATCACATCAAAATTAATCGCATTCGTCCATCATCACCAAGAGCAATCACCGACAACATGCCACCCTCGTGGTAACCACGCTCACACTGCATACTCTTTGCGGGCCGGTTCCAGGCTCTTCACTTCGGGATGGGGGTAGGCCGAATAGGCACTCTTGGAGAGATCAACAGTCGTCCACTCCTCAGACACAGGCGGATGCGAGCCTTGCCAGCTCTCACTTGATACCGGAAGTGCATATGGCTCGTGCGGTGGTCGATGCCCTTGAGAAAACGGGGCGGTCACTTGTTGACTCGGAACCTGTGACTGATCACTAGGGGCATAGCTCATCAGCGTGGGCGAAACCTTGGACCGGGACCGAGCGGAATAGACGGCGAAGCCCAGGAAAACAACCAACGTCACTGCAAGAGGATCATCAACGCCTGCCCTTTGCGCGTACATCAACCGTACGCACCTATCCCGCCCACCGCGGCAATGATTACTCCTCCATGGAGGCTAATCCAGGAGCAGATATTTGTGCCGGCATTACAACCAGAGTTTGTTTATGAGTACGCAGGTTATTCGACCGAGAGTTACTGACATCGAGATGTCACATTGAAGGTCCGCCCGAGCGACAGGCAAACAAGAGAGAAATATCAACGCTGAAATAGTGACCAAGGAACCTACAGAAGTTCAATACCCGCTTACGGATCAATAATGGTACGATGCCTACTCATGCTGTCTTGTACTGGTCTACAGTAAATCGCGTGCAATTAAATCGATGGCTTGAGATTTGTCCAGTGATCTAGGAAGAGACCGTGAACGAAGGAGGGGGATACTGCCCAGCAGCACTAAGGAAAGAGGTTGTCTCCATCAGCGTACTTGAATGGCGAGGGGGTTTAACATTGTTTATCAGGATCTGTGATCTGTGATCGATAGATGGAAGTGTGATGGTTACTGCGCTCGGCACGTCAAGCACCTAAACGTTTTGCGGTCTCTGGCAGTGTCCTATATCCATGGTAACTTGGCAAGTCGAATAATCGGAAAAAAATATTCTCATCAACATACGAGTTATCGATACCTATATTTTAGGAGTATCCTGAGGCAGTTCTCAGACTAGCCTCCCGATTCGCAATCGCTCAGCTATCTCCTCCCCCAGACTCAAGGTTGGCATCTACCTACGCGTCAGGCACAAAAATAGAGCCATGGCTCACTCAAAAGCGAAAATCAAAGTGTAGCCTGGAACGCATGATTTACCCCTGTCCCGAGCGACAGTTTGGGATTGTTCATAGATTGTGAAAACTGTTTTTCCCTCTCCACTTTTCTCTCCTTTGCCAGGTACCCTTACACCGGCGAAAAGGGACGTAAACCCACTATGGCAGTTGCCCATGTCACAAGCCCTGAGCATTTGGAGAATTCCGGGCAGCAGATGTATTCAGATCTTTGCCTCAATCCATGCAAAACCAGCTGACTTTTTAAGTATTCTGTCACTTTTTTGAGCTGTTGCGCTTCAGACATTTTTTTTTAGTTTAAAAGGTGTACATATATAAATACAATGTCCTCTAAATAATCCTGTTGATACGACATTGAAAGATGTGTTGTTGCGTGCTCTACAGGCGATTCTGCACATCGTTCCGTTATGCATGTAGTGTCCAACGATAGTAGGTTTGTCAACAAATGCGGATGTGATAACACGAGACTACAGCCTATGCCATCCGACGTTCACCAACCCCACCCGTGTGTTCGCATACCTCACCCACCCGAGCCCCCACCGACGCTCTGCACGATATTATACACGATCGCTGTCAGGACGAGCGCAGCGGCGAGCAAGCATCCAATTGTGCTGATGCGCGTCGACCGGATGGGCGGGGTAGGGGACAGGCTCGGGAATGCTTTGAACATGTGTACGGGTTCTTCGACATCCATGATCGGCGTGGACACGGAGAGCCGCACGTCGGCGTCTCGCTGTATGTCCGAACTCGCGCCGAGGTGGCGCTCGTCGGGCGTTGAGGGCACCCCAGGAAAGGTTGCGTCGGGAGAGCGCAAGCCCGGACTGGAACCCAACTCCATGCTCACACTCGACCGCGGGCTATGCGCACTAAGGACGGTCCGTACGCCATGCGACCGCGACTCTGGCGATGGGGGGCTTATCAACAGAAACTCGTCCATTCCCGTGTTGGACGAGTGCAGAATTGAGTGAGAACGGGAGAGCGAGATGGTGAGCGACGGTCGCCGTTGTTTGTGAGCCTCTGCTGCCGCTTTGCCAGTCGTGTCGAGGAGCAGCACAGGGCGGTCCGTCCCACCGGCGCCTGTCGGAGAATGGCCGCCCTCGCTCAGGACTTCCTGCCCGTAGTAACGGTGCATGGACGGCGACGACACGCGGTTCCTGAAAGACATCGGGATCGAGTCCACCGTGGATGTTCCCACTTCCCCAGACTCTTTTGTCTTCACCTCCTCCGTGCTGTCAGGGTCTACATCCGTCGAATCGGTGATAATCACAACTGGTATGTTCTCCACAGGGGTCACGGTCCATCCCGGCGCTGCCGTCAGCTTGACCGGTGGTAAGGGTGCACCAACCTCAGAGACGGGGAGCATCTCAGGGGAGACCTTTGCATCTAATACAGCGGAGGCCAAGTGTCTCTTTGACACTACGAACAGGATGAAAGGGACGAGAAGATTGGAAGGGGACGTGAATATAAGCGAAGCCCAGTTTAGAATCGTTGCAAGGCCACCCTGCAATGCATCCACGTTGAGCATCAGAGTGTCAGCTGTGAGGCAGGCATGGACGTACGTTGGTTTGAAAGGGTATAGCAATTAGCCAGGGGACTATGGCAGACCAAAAGATGGCCATTTTATTGGAGCATAAGTTTCCTCGTAGAAGGTTGTATCGAATCACGATCGTGAATACCGGGATGGAGGTAATGAGCACGGCTAACGAAGAACGAGAACATGATCAAAGTACATGAGACAAGGTGGCAACAACGCACCTAATGGAAACACGTAGCTCGACACCTGCGCGACTACATTCAAGGCCCGATGTTCCATATCTGTCGCAAACACTTGCAAGAGTGTCACACCATTCAGGAGAGCGAACGCCGAGCCGCCCATCCATCCAATGGGAATATAGATGAGACATGAGATGAGGATTGACATCCAGACTGCATGACAGATGTTGACAGATGGATGGGTGTTATGAGACTGTTTTTCACCATCCCTAGGGAACATTTAAACCATAGACCAAGCAAAGGAATTTCATTTTTTGGATGGTGGGGTTACCAAGAAGGAAACCTCCTCTGATATTATAATTGAATGTAGTGATTGTGCTGTGTTGACACGGGCGTCCCGGACGCCCGTGGGTGTGTGGGACATGTGGGCGCTTATGTCAGCTTCCTGATGCACCAACAATCATGTAAATTGATCAAGAAATCACTTAAATATGATCAAAACACTATATATCTAGAAAATTGAATGTAGTGATTGTACTGCATTGACACGGGCGTCCCGGACGCCCGTGGGTGTGTGGGACATGTAGGCGCTTATGTCAGCTTCCTGATGCACCAACATTCATGCAAATCCATTAAGAAATCACTTAGATATGATCAAAACAGGTTAGGTTATGAGGCTATCTAGGTACCACCTAGGTAGGTATAACACCTACCCTAGGGTTTATACATATTCTTGATGTGCATATATACTACATTGTGGGAGTCCTACTAGTATAATCCGACCTCAGAAGGCTACA
>JBBPQU010000083.1:0-42567 GCA_038092655.1 Boletus sensibilis | reverse complement strand
CTGTCGGCGGTACGAACGGGTGGTTTCCTGATAACGAAGGTGGGAAGCCATGGTTGGACGGTTCTAACACCGCAATGCGCGCGTTTGCCCAAGCCCAAGATCAATGGTATCCCACTTGGGGATCCGACGGGGAAAGCCAGTCGTTCATCATGTACGTCTCTATTTATGTTTATTCCCCCTGTACAGACCGAGCATTGATGTCCGCTGCGTGATCTAGCGACTACGTCAAGATGTGGCAGCTCTGCTGAATATGGAGCACCCGGCGAGAGTGGATTTTCGTTTTCAAAAGACTTTTTTGGGATACGATTAGACATTGCAAACCTGTCTCCATTAATATTGGTCTTGAGGGTTCCTTTGCCACGTATTGTATTGATCATTCTAGCTTGTTCTACTTGGTGCACAGTAAAGTATATTATTATCACGAGGGCGGCGCCCCTCATTTGAATCACATACGGTTTGGGCTGAACCGCAGCAAAATGAGGGCCGAGCGCACAGGTTGAAGACACCGAGGGGTAAATTCGCCGTCATCGTCAGCTGAGAAAAAAAGAAATGTACACCCCTCGCGTGAGTAATCTGCTACCAATGGCCAACAGACCTATACACTGATCAGCGAGTGGACTTATGCGAGAACCTGGTAATGACCGATCATGCACATGATCAGTCCCTGACCACCTATGACCACTGCAACCGCCTCAGTTGAAGCTTCCGGGGGTGTTGTACACGAGGATCGGACGGGGGCCGGGGAGAGTGGGCTGTTCGCTGCTGCACATCATGTACGTGTGCTGTTCTATGTAAGATCGAGGGCCAACACCTGGTACCGTGATCTAGCGAACATGTCAAGATATCGCAATTCCGTTGGCGTCTCTGTTTGTGTGTGTCCTGGAAGTGAGAGCAAGGCGGCTTTGTCTTTTTTTCTTCTTTTCGACAGTGTTTCACTGACAAACACCTTCTGGTACCCTCGGAAAGCATGCCTAGTTAGATGTCTTGCCGCTATTATAGTGGTTCTGAGAGCACGCGCGCCGTAGTTTTGCTGCGGGGAAGCACTCGATTGCCTTGCCCACCGGGTCATAGTATACGATTGAATTTACCACGTACTTCGTGGTTACATCACGTGACGTTGAACGCGGCCCCATACGGGACTAGAGTATGAATGAAATAACGTTCCGACGTGCATGTCCCTGTCCACGGACGAGCTTGAAGCTTGAGACCCCACACGAAAATCGGCTTGCAGCGCTACGAATACCATTATCCACAGCAGACATATTACAGTGTATGGAAGCAGAAGTGCTTTCCCCTCTGCATAATTAATAATGCGGGATCGATGACGGAGGTAACGTGGACAAAATTAACATGAAAACATATGGACTTGAATAAAGAACAGGAAAGGGGAAAAGGAATCCCAGCCTGCCCCCCGCCGGAATGCCACCATGGATAGTTACAATTAATCTGAAGGGAAACCTGAGCCGTGACGGATGGAGTGTTCAAAACAATGCCAATGCCAGTCATCACAATCGACCTCCAACCAAAATATTTAGCAAACCACGGTAGGTGTTATCGTTGGTACTGGAATCTGGGAGGTCAATGCGACGTCGTTCTCGACACTCTCCTCGGACGTTTGGCTGTACACCGTCAGTCACACGCATCGAATTTATAATCATGGTTACCTTGAATTGAGTGTACGGAGACCGAGAAGCGACCTCACGGCTCTGCATGAGGCAATTGTGCTAGAACACATCGGAGTTAGCCAGTCCTTATCGCCCATCCCTGATTCAAGCATGTGGGATACCTTGCAGTCGTTGCTAGCGCGAGCTTGTCAACCCAAGTCATACGCATGCCACCACGGGTAACTAACTTACCAGAAATGCCAGTCATAGACACCATAGCTAGTATACATTTGAATTATGGGCAATTCCAAAAAAGAGCTAGTCTTACAGTTGACACCGAAGAAGGCAAAGACCTAGAGCTATAGATGAGAACATGGCAGGAGGCGGAATGCAAGGGGCCCACCGTCGGCGGGATATAGACTATGACTGCCACAACAAAATACACCAGGCCTTGCGCACGCAACCGCTTCCTCAAAGGCGACTTAGATGGTCGTCTCGAGAGCCCCACAATGGACAATACCAGAACAAGGAAGTCGTAGCACGGAGCTTGTATACCATGAAGTGAACACACCAGTTTGAATGCAATGACGTGACTCACAATATACGAAGATGGCCGCGTTCAGTGCAGAATGCGCGAGGTGAACAGCACACTTTCCGTTTAACTCGGTACCTCGAAGGTTCGCAACATCTAATCAAAGAGTATGGTGGGTCGAGACGAAGATTCCCAAAGACGGATTCGTACCCAACGCTAGCACGATCCAGTGTCCGAGCGCAAAAATCAATAGCAGAATATGCACCAAACGGGAGTCCTTCCAGATCACCCATCTACGCTCCTTGTGAGATGCAAACAGCCATCATACACTGGTCCCGGACTCACGTGCGAATCATGAGATTTGTTGAGGCACATCCCAGAGCGATGTCTCCTGATATCTAAGGTCCAACAACTTTTCAACAAAAATAGATCGCTCTGCATGGCCATGTTGCTCACCGCTAAAGATATGACGCCAGCTGACATAGAGATAAGCTGCGTGGCAAGATGGCGATAATAAGGAGAACTGACGCAGACACATGAAACTATTTGAAGGCGGATTTGTCCCAATTGCACTTGGGTTGAAATGAATGAGTTACCCCGTTGACCGTTGCTCCTGAACGCTTACAGTAGAAGAAGGAAAACGAGTTGGAAGATCCGCCCAACAAGGTAAGGGATCTCCATCAGGTGTTATCATCTTGAAACCGCTCCGAGAAACACATGGCTACTCACCAGCGGCCATCGGAAGGATAGGCGCCCCCGAATGACGGCGTATTCCACGTCGAGTGATTGGAAATATTCCCACCTAGACAACGATTCAAGAACGCTTCTTTCTTGGATAAGGTGAACATACCCATAAAGACCCAGCAGGAGAAACATGATATTCATATCAAGAACGGCAAGGCGAGCTTGCAAGGCTGGTGCTTGCCATTGGACCATCGTTCCGGCCCAAGGGTGTAGCTAGTCGACGAGTGTTTTGAAAACTGCTTGTACAATGAGAGAGATGCTTCAAGTACTCAGTTCTTCTGAAAGTAATATTCACTATATCCATCTGCAGATATGTTTGTAACGTTATCGTTTGGTGACTTTCCACAAGCCAATTGAGAATTCTAATTGGTCCAAAGATGGTTCATGAGAAAGGAATTCGACGACCGTTCCTGTGCTATTCCTAATGAGAAAGAACGTTTGTGCGTTTTAGTCCCAACCTAACTGATGCCGGCACTCGCACCAACATTTGCAATGACGGAATTGGAAAGAAAAACTCTCACAGACCGTGACGTTCAGGACGGCTCATTGTCCAGCCGATAGGCCCGTCGGTAGCGTTAAGGCACCCTGGATCCCATCCAGAGTAACATTGACAGGATCAAATTTAAAATACATTCGACCATGATTCTGAATGTTCTGCGTTCATCTCTTCGAGGTCCTTTTATTTACCACTAACTTGCCAGAAAAACATCTGAAAAGGGATTCAGGGCGTGCTACTAGTGGCGCGATCGCTTGGATACCAATACCAACCCTTCCCGCTTGGCATTAATGATATTGAATCTTGATGCAATGTATCCCACTGTTTGGAGCATAACAATTTTTACATGTACTCTCTTGAAGAAGGGCCTACTCACACACATCTGCAAAGACAGCATTGCCAGTGTGACGTTATTGCTTGACGACTATACCAAAGGCCATTTGAGAGCTGTGATTGGAGGATAGCTAGCACAAATGGAAATCGAGGGTCGCTCCTGCGCTAAACCCGAGTTGCAGGTACTCCGGAGTCCGCCGCACTTTTCCACTGGATCCTGATGTAGGATTCCGTCAGGCCGTTGGAGAGACAGTAAACCCAACTTAATCTATGGGTCCTTATCAAGTGACAACCAGGGACATCACCGGCCCTAGCATAAAAACTCCCTTCATACTAACCTGACTTTACAGTAATCAGCATCCCTTTACATAAAGTACGAGGGTTGAGGATCAACGGGCGAAGTGGCCGGGAGCCTGTGGTCACGAAAGACCAATGAAATAACATGGTGGGCGACGAGTAAGGGGTTGACAGTGACTGACGCGGATGTTGAACACACTGATCAAACAGATATCTGGGGATGAGAACGGTTGTTTCCCCACGATCTTCTCAACACAGCACGGGATAGCACGTGTCTCTGAACCGACAGATCGGATCTGCGACCTAGTATGCAGCTCTTCAGGCACAAGCCATCAGCGGACCGGGGACAAATTCACCTCGGTCGGGCCGAGTCCAAGCAAACGGGGGGATGGAAGACTGGCGGTCTGGCACATGCTGACCTTCTTAGCGATTCGTGCGGACAGGACGGAGGTTCCAAATTCATCTAGGAACTTGAGGGGAGCAGGTAGCAAGATGGGACAATGGTACTACCAAGACCAAGGGTGTGCGTTAGGATTGAGTGAGATACAGGGCGAAGCGCCACCGACCACCTTCCTCCGCAACAACTGATATAACCCCATCATTCACCACACATCGTGCATTTTGATCTTCTCCGCCCAGATTGCCTAGAGAGGAGAAACCCTTGTCCCCTTTAGCTTCGCCTGTCTTCATGCACTGAATAGATTGAATCTGGGGTCGATCAGTGTGGTCGGTGCGTGGCATTGTGCCCACACCCTGAATTCAATATCCAGTTATCGCGTCCGTCGTAGTATGGGAGTGTCTACTTTTGCCAAGGGGTTGAACGAGATCAATGAATATTAATTTAACCAGTCTTGATGAACCGCTATAGCCGCGTACCGCGTAATAGAGCACCATTTAACGTACAGACGGGAAATGAATTCTTCGACCCTCGGGTACTCGTCACTCTCCTCCACTTGTATAGGAAACAACTGAAATGAAACAACTGGTTAGGGCGCATCTGCAGAGCGGCTTAAATGAACGGCACTCAACAACTCTTTCGCAATGAAACGAGCCGTCTCATTGGCTGATGAGGGTCTACGCGATCCCAAAAAGTGTCTTACGGCACAATTTACTAAAGGTCCTTCCAAACGGAGACTGGTATACCCTCCTCCCTCCTCGGTTACCCTTGCGGATGTTGGTTGAGACTTTGCGTTACGTATTAGCTAAAAGCCTTCTGATTGGTGGTAAGGTCTACCCTCACACGACGTGCCATCCAAAATGAGAGAGAATTTATCCAAATGGGACAAAGTCCAAAACAAGAACGCGCAAAACCCGTCCACTGCGCTTTTCAGAATGCCGATTAGTATGTTCCAGTGAAATTCTAAGAAGTACAGAAGAGAAAGTCGCTGGCACACCCGGGTAGATAACATCGCATCATTTGTAACTGAGTTGTGCCGGAATCTCTAGGTGTGCAACCTGTGCCATTCAAGTTCGCAATTTCACCTTCCACTTGGCATGTGTTGGGATTCAAGGGTCATCGGCGATGGATGGTGATGAATACCTCCATTGGACTCAAATCATGGGCGACTCGGGAAGATGGTAGTGGATAGGACCTCAGAAATTCATAGATATACTTGGTTGGGAGTTTACATTTCCCGAGAATTATGTAGACTCCCAGTGGAGCGCGTGGTGCACGGGAATGATCAACAATCTGCGATACATCGGATGATCGTGGTCGTCGTAAGGTGATGATCAAGCTTGAATATTGATCCATTTGGCGGTCTTCACAAGATTTAAACTGTGTCACCCTTTTCGTATAACCGTAGAAATTTTAGTTTTCGTCGAACATTATGGCTTGAGTGATGCTCACCTTTCCATGGGGTAAAGGTTGGGTGTCGACTGAGGTGATTATGCGATGTAATGGTAGAAATTCAAGGGAAGACAGACATAAAATAAAGATAGCATCTATTACAGGACAGAACCAAGTCTGTCCACCGTAAAGTGTATAATCCGCACGACGCGTGGCTATATTACCATTTGCAATCCACCACGCTGGAAACTAACGAGACTGTTGCACTGGGACTACCACATTCTACCGCGCCACGTCAGTTTGGGGATCTCGAGGAAATCTCGTGGATCCAAGGAAGGGTCCGACGGTCAGAGGAACACTGGGGTCACGACAATCATGAGCGCAACGGCTTTTTGTTCTGCTATTGCGAAGAGTAAGTGTCAAAGTGTCGCTTCTCGCAAACTAAACGGACCAGTGCCAAGATTTCCGACTCGAGGACTCTTACTTCCTCTTCAAGTCGCTGTCGCTGCTTCGACAGCATCTGTACCCTGCGTTCCTCGCGTTTATTCGCAGTCGGCGCTGTTGCTGCGCGAGACTGCATGGCTTGGGCTGCTTCTACCTGTCTCAAACGCCTGGTCTATGATTTCGTCTCTTTCGGGAAGAGGGCAAACCTTGCTTTGGATCAAAGCCTGTTTGCGGCTGAGGACTTTCAGACCTTTTTCTGCACGCTCAATGAGCTCGTTGATCTGTGGCTCGATCTCATCCGCGAGGTCTGCTTTATATCTACGCACGGTGCCTTCGTCTATGAGGAGGAAGACCTAGACACAGTTAGCCGATGATACAATGGGACATGAAACATACCTTCTGATTCTCCAATACCTTACTCATCCTCGGTAGATCAAACGTCCCGTTACGAAGGAGCTGCTGAGCCTCATATGCCTGTTTGCCATGAGTACCGACGTCGATCGACTACGCGATTAATGTTACCTCTTCACAACAATCCTCCATTGCGAGCACGCATTCTCGCAGATTTGGGGGGCAAACTGCGTTTGCATCTCCGCGATAGAGTTCATGTGAACCCGCAAAGACAGATTCTCTCGGTCTGGGTAGTGCTGAGAGACGGGGCATCGGGCACGGAGGAACGCGTCTTGTGAAATGAGTCGGAGATTGAAATATCACGCAAGAATATATAATAGGCAAACTCCGAATGTGACTGATTCTTCAAGTGTCCATCCAACCGTACGAAACGTTAGCCGTCGGCGCAGAGTTGCTTCTGAGTAGCGTCTGGTTTCAGGTTGGTGGAGCGAGGTGTCCGTTTGGATGCTCACAAGATCGAGCGCCGCTGCCTGGCTCGCCCTCTCTGTGGTCCTCTGTGGCTGAGTCCGCCTTGCGGTGTTGATTCGTTGCAGGGTATCCGAGGGTTGATGTAGGGTGGCCGTGCGGCGTTATATTCCTGTATCTTCCGTACCCGCTCCTCTCGCGAGGAGTTGCTACTATGTGGCCTTGACGGTCGGGTGAAACCATGACGCATACAATTCATCGACATTCCTATGTATATGCAATACAGTTGTGTTTTTAACCTCGGACTAGCTCCCAAGAACCCTCGAAAGTTGGCTCTCCAAGTTCATGAAGATTGATCAGGAGCACAGAAAAAGTGTGGCACTTCTCTTTTTTTGCTACATGTCCTCCAGTCGCAGTCCTGGAATTAGTCGTCAAACAGTACCTTAGCGGATAAGCTCAAGCCCACACAAAGACCAATTCGTGGTATGTATCCGATCTCCGTCTTTTATTTCGAGAATATATAAAGTTAGCTGTTAACAGCTGCGCCGAACTTCGCACAACCCGCAGCGGGTCGCAAAAGTCTGCTATTGATCCCTTCAATTTGAGAATCCCGTCCAGGGCTTATAGGAACGGTCTCCACACCACCCAGTACTATAGATCATCCAGTAATGAGTCTGGATGTGACGTCCAAGGATGTTGTTTGACTGGCTTCTCTGGTTCTTCGATGCTGCATTCAAGCCTACAGGTGGGGCTTTGATCAAGTCTACTTCACGTCTCTCGCACATTAATCTTGCCGCTGTTTCAAGATCATGATGCATCCAAGCAAGTCTACACGACCTACAGCGGGCCAATTCCTGAGTGCCGGGATGGGCTGCCAGGGTCATCGGTACTCATTGGTTATTCTCAAAGTACTATGCCGAAATGCACTTCGCGTGTCGGAGCGCGTGTTATGTATCTATTTATCCCTATCAGGCATGGACCCAAGCGATTGAGGACCTTGGAACTTCTTCCTTTTACTCTACCAAATGTGTTATGGCTCTGGATGCAGTAAATTCCATGCGTGGTGCGCAGAGTCTGTCAAATTTGCAGATTTTGGAGAACTCATTGATTTTCCCCCAGTTTCCGCTAGTGTTTTCGAAGGCCTAGGCCTTCTTATGACAGCGTGGCGGATTTACTTTCGTTTTAGAATCCGCCGTTTTTGGTGGGAGGATACCTGGGCGGTCATCCTGCTCTTCACTGGTTTGCTTTGGGTGATAGCACAGTGGACATTGTTGCTCACTCGTAAGTACGGAAACCGCTCAATCTGAAGACTCCAATGATTGCAGAGAACCTATCACTTATGACCGGCATCTAGATGGCCTAACGTCCATTGTAAGCTCGTGGATATACTCGATCGGTTTCGCGTGTATTGTGGCGTCCGTGCTATTATCCGCCGTTCCTTACTTGTTCTTACCCTACGTGTTTAGGTTTGTGCGCATGAGCGTCCTATTCTCTATCATCCGCATTATCCATGGGAGTCCTCGTCTCCTCAAATTCACTTACGCATCTGTCGCGTTCTTTGCAGCCTGCTGGGTCATATTCATCACCGAGAGAGTGTGGCAGTGTGCCTCGAACCCGAGCTGGCACCAACACACAGTCTTGTCCAGACCACCGTACTGTGTAGTGACACTTCAAATGTCGTTCTTTGAATTCACCAGTAAGTCCTTTTGCTAACCTCTGGGAAATGAGTACTTACGGATGTGGGACGCTCAGCCGAGTGCGTCGCAGTCTTACTCCTCGTCATCCTCCCTTTGCGTATGCTATGGAGGGTCAATCTATCCAAGCGGCAGAGGAGAATGATCCTTTCTATTTTTGCTTCCAGTATTTTTCTGGCTTTCGCTGCACTGTTTCACATCATCGGCCGGATGCTTAATATCTATGTCGTGATGGTCGCTGGTATAAATGTCGAAGTGGGTCCATTGTCTCGTTCCATAACACGTGTGATGCTAACGTTGTTGGGACCGTTCACAAGGTCACCTTATCGCTCTTTATCTGTAACTTGCTTGTCGTTGTAACATACGCGCACCGCTACTGGATCCATCACAGGACCAGTCCTGACATGATGGAAGGGGCCACGGAATCGGAAGATATATCACCAAGTGGTCACGACTCGGATGATTTTACGACGCCGATGGCTTGGGTGACAACCATGCATCTGACTACCGTCGAGCTTGCCACGCCTTCGGATTGTCACACAACAAATATTTCGGAGAGTGTCTGAAACCTGGGCCAAGGGCGAATCATCATCGGTAGTACCGTGGAGTGCACTCATTGTATCTGTCCTGCATATATAAAATGTTGCTTTCCATTGAGGCTGGGGCCAGGTTGAACTTCTAATTTGGCAGTTTGTTCCCACGCAGTGCAAGTTAATTGGTATCTCCAAAATTTTGAGTGGACCAAACGGGTGTCTCAAGATGCAGACACTCGTGCGAGGAGTGCCTTGCTCATGGCACTGGGCACTTCGCTCACGTCCTCTGCCACCGTCCTCGAAATGCCTCCCCGTTTTCTCCTTGGGTTGGCGGGCTGCCTCGACTGCCACCGCGCGTGCCCCGGAGAGCACAGAGTTACCACAGTACACCTACCCCAAGTATGAGCTGTCGGACGCAGACCTCAAGCGGATCAACTTCCAGAGGAACATCGGTGTTTCTGCACACATCGACTCCGGAAAGACCACCCTCACGGAGCGTGTTCTCTTTTACACTGGTCGAATTCGTGAGATTCATGAGGTTCGTGTTGCGTCATGGTAACGAGCCCTTGAAACACCACCCCGTTCATACAACATATACAGGTCCGTGGTCGGGATGCCGTCGGTGCCAAGATGGATAGTATGGAACTGGAACGTGAAAAAGGTATCACCATCCAGAGTGCGGCCACCTTTTGCGACTGGGAAGCGCTATCCCCCACGTCTGGCGAAAAGCAAAAGTATGCTATCAATATCATCGATACCCCAGGTCGGCACTCCTTTGTAGACGAAACGTACTCACCCTGACTTGAGAATTGACGTAGGCCACGTCGACTTTACTATAGAGGTCGAGCGCGCCTTGCGTGTGCTTGATGGTGCCATCTTGGTCTTGTGTGCTGTTTCTGGTGTTCAGAGTCAGACTACTACGGTCGATCGTCAAATGCGTCGCTATAACGTCCCTCGGATATCCTTTATCAATAAAATGGATAGGTGCGACCTGGTCCATTGACGCGATATAAAAATACTGAGTCATACCTTTCAGACCTGGAGCAAATCCCTGGAGAGTTATCGGTCAAATTCGGTCTAAGCTCAAGATTGCTGCTGCCGCAGTTCAGGTTCCTATCGGTGTCGAAGACGAGCTCAGGGGTGTCGTAGATCTGGTTCGTTGGAAGGCAATCTACAATGAGGGCGAGAAAGGGTATCTTGATTTGATGCTTCATTTGGCTTTCAGCCTCACTCATGCGTCTGCTTAGTATCAAAGTCGTGGAATCAGACGAGATCCCAGCTTCGGTCATTGATCTCGCCAAGGAAAAACGCGCCGAGCTCATTGAGCAACTCGCCGAAGTCGACGATGAAATTGCCGACATGGTTCTTGTTGATGAAATGCCCACTGGCCATCAGATCGCCGAAGCCGT
This sequence comes from Boletus sensibilis, assembly GCA_038092655.1. Lineage (NCBI taxonomy): Eukaryota > Fungi > Basidiomycota > Agaricomycetes > Boletales > Boletaceae > Boletus > Boletus sensibilis. Next base: position 31,876 of record JBBPQU010000083.1, on the reverse strand, counting down.
CCGTCGCGCGACCGTCGGTCTCAAATTCTCCCCTGTCTTCCTCGGTTCGGCTATCAAGAACATGGCCGTACAACCTATGCTGGACGGAGTTTGCGCTTACCTTGCTAATCCCAATGAGTCGGTTGTCACTGCTCATGATACGAGATTGCCACACGGTTCCCCTCCGGTCCCGCTTGTCCCTGTTGCCGAAGCACCCCTTGTTGCATTGGCTTTCAAATTAGAGGAAGGACGGTTTGGTCAGTTGACGTACATGCGAGTATATCAGGGTACTTTGAAGAAGGGATCCTTCATCTTCAATGCTCGGACGGATAAGAAGGTCAAAGTTCCTCGCTTGGTTCGTATGCACAGTAATGAGATGGAGGTCGGTAGTCCCTTTCTCGGTGTCTTGTTCATACACTCAATCACTCTCCAGGACATTGATTCCATTGGCCCTGGTGAAATCTGTGCCGTTTTCGGTGTCGAGTGTTCGTCTGGTGACACTTTTACTGATGGCTCTTCGAGTTTCTCCATGGTTAGTCCCTTTGCGAAGGTGATGAATTAGACTCATATGATCGTGCAGACGTCCATGTTTGTCCCCGAGCCCGTCATCTCATTGGCGATCAAGCCTCAAGGACAAGAGACGCCCAACTTCTCTCGTGCTCTCAACCGATTCCAGAAGGAAGACCCGACGTTCAAGGTGCATATCGATCACGAGAGCAAAGAGGTATATGTCATTTAATTTCCCCATCCTAGCTCTATCTCACCCGTGTGTCAGACCATTATTTCTGGCATGGGTGAACTCCATCTCGAGATATACATCGAACGGATGCGTCGTGAATATGGCGTCGTTGTCTCGAGTGGTAAACCTCGCGTCGCCTATCGCGAGACGATCACGGAGCGTGCCGAGTTCTACCATACACATAAGAAGCAAACTGGTGGTGCTGGTCAGTTTGCCCGAGTGATCGGGTATGTAGAGCCCGTCCCATTCGATCCAGAAAATGGGCAGGATAGGGAGTTTGTGAACACTGTCATGGGAGGGAACATCCCGCACAATTACATTCCTGCATGTGAAAAGGTGTGTTATCGTGTCTCGGTGGCGCGTCTGCGAGGTGGAAACTCACCGAAGACTTGAATTGATGTTCACGTCTTACGTCTTCTAGGGCTGGTTCGAAGCACTCGAAAAGGGCACACTCACGGGGAACCCGATCGTCGGTGCCCGGATGGTCCTCCAAGATGGTTCGTATCACGTCGTGGACTCTTCCGAGCTCGCCTTTCGTATTGCGACCATTGCCGCCTTTCGCGAGGTCTATTCGAAGACGAAGCCAATCATCTTGGAACCGATCATGACGGTCGAAGTCGTTGCGCCGGGTGAGTTCCAGGCGGCGGTAATCGGGAGCTTGAACGCTCGGCGGGGGACCATTCTAGATAGCGAAGTGCGTGACGAGGAGTTTACGTGTACGGCGGAGGTACCGTTGAACGACATGTTTGGGTATTCGAGTCAGTTGAGGGGGGTGACGCAGGGCAAGGGGGAGTTTAGCATGGAGTATCGGGTGCGTTCCGTTTTGATTCTTTTTTTCTGTGGGTTTCGAAGCTGAAGAGGACTGACGGTGTTGCTTTCTTCTTTTTGGTAGACTCACTTGCCAGTGCTACCACATGTGCAGAAAGAGCTTGAGGAGGCACACAAAAAGACGATGCCTCAGGCAAAGAAGTAAATGCGATCGTTGATGAGGTGAGACTAGAGCTAGAGTCGGTTATCTTTATCACTGCGCATATAGAATTTACTGCATCCACACATTACTGTACGCACTTATCTACTATGTCATTCGTTGAACACGCACCCTCTCACGATAGTTGATGGGAATGGCCAGAGATGAGCCATGTGTGTCGCTCAACGCTCAGCTTTGTGTTGAGGATCGATCGATCGATCGATCGTGAACGGTTCCACTGAGTAGCAAATACATGCATATCCACGATCAGGAGCCAGCCGTTCACTCACTCCCTGCGGACGTCCCAAACGCTAATTTTGCAAGTTCAAGTTTTCATTGGCGCTTTGATGACGATAGGAATCGATGCCGGACCCCGGTCATATCGAAACCTACCCAATATGGAAGGCCATCACTACTATTCCAAACCGAACGTTCTCTTAGCTCTGCACTTCTCGCACTGCAATTACAAGGATGCATGTAATTGTATCGGTATCCGGCAATATTGATTCAGTGACCTTTACAGCAGGTTAAACGTCGGTTTTACAGGTTGCGGAGGATTAATCACGGCACTGAGCGTGTGGTCCCATTATCGTGACCATTGCAAGATCCCTCAGCTTCAAGCGGAGAATACCCACATTTTTCTCCCATGTCTCGCCAGATACATGAGCTCAGGTGCGTTCCGTCAGACTCGGGAGAATGCGGCGATACAAGCCGATTCTGTGTGGACCTGTCCAATGGTTTGTCCCATGCACTGCCCGTCGGGTACCGCACTCTTTATATGAGGTGCGATTCTTTTTTCCTTCTCCCTCACTGTCACCACTCTCTGCGAGGTACAGTCCCCCTCATAGGTATGTTTGTGATTTAACGGACTAGCACGCCAGCGTAACCTTGACCGTCAACAGAATCTCATTGGCTCGACCCGCCGCCGTGCTGCATCCATGTCCGAACCCGACGACGGGATGGTCACACACTGCCACACCATATTCACGATATTGCCTGCAAGGGCAATGTGATCTATCCTTGTCATTGAACAACCTTGGGAATTGCCTATGCACCCAGTTCAAGCAACTGGGTGCAATGTCTCAGGCAATTACCCTCCATCGCAACTCTTGCGAGGGTGCCCACTGGGGCACCCAGATCAGTCTTTGTCATTGAACAACACACCTTGTGGACTACTTTCCCACTTGGTCTCAGCTTTTTGGGGTATTAGCTCACTTGCTAGCATGATACATTACATGTTGCAATATGTATTCATTCCAGCTGACCCTTGTTGCTGAAAGGCTGCATGTATTGAACTTTCATTCTGTTTGAGCTGTTTGATCTCAGTGAAGCTGTCACCATCCCCTAAGATGCATCTGCCTGGAGGACTGATTGTCATCATTGTCATCATCCATTTCAGCTGTGATGGATTTATAGTCACACCAGACAAGAACCACAGGATTGTCGAGTGATGCACAGCAGCTTCGGATGTGCAGTCATCATCGAGGTGGTGACCTGAGACACATGCCCGCAGATCGATTGACGCGCTGTTTACATACTAGTTGTCCGAGTCCCCGCTCTACCAAGCAGTATCACAGTGGTGTGTAGCACGAGGGCTCCGACAAAAGCCTGGAGTGCGTCCCGTCGCTGTTTGTTCGAGACGATTTTTTCAGCAGTCGCTTATGTGCGAGCGGGCCCATTCGGCAAAGGGGTAAGTAAGCTCATTCGATACGTTGCTCGCTGTCTCGTGATGCCTGTCTACTTCAAGGCTGTGGATCAACCACACTTGCAGTGACACGATAGTCCGATCCCGCGTGTCTAAAAATTCCCTTGGACTTCGACTTGAAGGGGAAGAGATACATAATATGACTTCAACAGCGAGGGAAAGAAAAAGGTAATCACGACGGAATAGAAGCTGGTCACGGGAAAGGAGTAGTCTGAGCGTATGTACATATGTTCGGCAAAACGTCTGACGTTCATCGGAGTCGTCGACCTAAGCTCGACGCTTTCGTCGGACGTGTGACTAGCATATGCGTAAGTCATGCGCATCGGATTCAATCCCGAAAAATACCTTGCGTGGGGTGTACGAAGGTCAAGGAGAGATCTCACTGTTCTGCATGATACAATTATGCTGAGATTGCAAGATAAGCCAGTCCAACACTAATGGAGATGTATGGGATACTTTGCAGTCATGGCTGGTGCGACCTTGTCAGCTATTTATTCACACGGAACTACAAGCCACTGACTTACCAAAACCGCCAGTTATACCCACCATACCTAGTATGCGTTGAGTGACAGAACAAACCGAAAGAAAGCCATTCTACTGGTGGAACCAAGGAAATCAATAACGATGAGTATGTGATACGGAAGGAAGCGGACAGAGTCCAGACCGTTGGTAGATTATTTGCTGTAACCGCGACAACGAAGTACGAGAGGCCTTGTGAGCATAAATGTTCCCCCAAAGGAGATTCGGATGGTTGTTTTAACAGCTTCACGATGGATAATGAGAATATAAGGAAGTCATAGCACATGGCTTGAACCCATCGAATGAACAGAACCGAAATCTGGATGCGATAACGTGACTTACTGTAGGCAAAATCTCCTAGGCTCAGCGTCGGTTGCGCAATATAGACGACACAAACTCCGTTTGATTTGAAAGCCTTGATATTCACGACATCTGATCATAGAGTAAGGTGTGTTGGGGTGAAGACTACGGAAACGAACTCATACCTAATCCTAATATGGTCCAATGTTCCGAGAGAAATAAGCAATAGTATAGTATCAACCAAATGGGAGTTCTTCCAGATTAACCATCTACACCCGGTATAAGATACATAATAGCCAACAGATACCAGCACTCGGACTCACGTGCGAATCATGAGATTTACTGAGGAACAGCCTAGCGTAATGTTTCACCTATGGTGAACGGTGCAAGAACGGATCCTTATGGGATCATGGCAGCGTGTCTCACCGCTGAAGACATAATCATTGGCCGCTGACGGGACGGGTGAGTTTTGCGGAGCCATGCGATATGTGAGCGAGAACTGACGTTGACAAGCGAAAGATGCCGGTATTATGTTTTACCCAACCGTACTGTGTGGAAGTGATTGAGTTACCTTCCTAATCGTCGCCCCAACACTTACGGCAGAATGAGGGCGGTCAAGAGAGATACCCGTCCAACTAGGTATGGGATCTTCTCCTGCTAATCAGAGATGAAAATGACGCAAGGAAGATATGGCTGCTTACCAGTAACCGACGGAAGCTTAGACGCCTACAAATGACCGCATATTCTACATCGCGGTATTGGAAGTATTCCCACCTAGGTAACTATTCCAGCACAATGTTTGTTCGGAAACCGAGATGGAACACATACCTATAAATGCCCAGCAGCAGAAACGTCACATCCACATCAATGATGGCAAGGCGAGCTTCGACAGCTGGGTTTCTCCATCGGACCATTGTGCAAACAGAGAACCAACACAGTGTTAGCCAAGCATTTTGCACAATGAAAGAAGCGGTGTTTGGCGGAAATGCATGCCCACGATGGTCAGTCCCCAAGTAGGCATGTATGTATGACGGAAGTCGAGGGGCAATCTCTCACAGACAGCCGCCCCCCAAGGTTACGTGTCGGCTAGCAGCTGGACATTACGACAGACAGACGGCGGATTTAGCGTAAGCTTAGTCTCCCCTATGTACTTAATGGACAAACCAAAGAATTTGAAGGCAGTCAGTCATAGCCTAAGCTTGTTATCTGGCACCAAGTTCGACGAAGATCGCAGTATCGTTGTGTGATTTGAACAACAGTTAAAGGCGCGCGGTGGCTGATGGGCGAGCTCAGTCTTGCAGTGACACGAAGAGTCCGACCCTGCTGGCTCAGAGATTCTATTAGACTGCAACTCGAAGGAGAAGAGGTACACAATATGTTTATAACAGCGAAAAAGAAAAGGTAGTTTGGATGAAATAGAAGCTGGACATCGCCATGAATGTACAGTCCAACACGTACGCGCTTGTTCGGCAAAACCTCAGCAGACGCTCATCGAAGTGCTCGAGGTTTGGTCTGGAAGTTGGGTCGTCAACATGGCGTCATTCTCGATGTTCTCATCGAACGCGTGACTGCTCACGCATTAGTCATACACATCAAATTTCATTACCATGCGGACCTTGGGTGCGGCTCACGAAGGCCAAGGAGCGATCTCACTGCTCTGCACGATGCAATTGTGCTGAAATTCATCATGGTCAGTCAATCCTTGCAGTATGGCTCTGGCGGGAATCCATGGGATACCTTGCAGTTATGGCTACCACGTGTCAGCTAATCAGCTAATCATACACACGCCACCACGAACCACTGACTCACCAATGTTGCCAGTTATACCCACCATAGCTAGTATGCGTTGAATTATAGGAGCTGCGAAAAGAGAGTGATCATACCGTCGGAACCAAGGAGAGCAAAAACCTGGAGATAACAATGAGTATATGGTAGGGAATGGAGCATGCAGAGTCCAGACCGTTGGTAGAATATTTGCCATAGCTGCTACAGCAAAATACAATAAACCTTGCGCGTACAAACGCTCCCTCAAAGGAGAGTTAGATGATTGTTTTGACAGCTTCATGATGGATAATACGAGCACAAGGAGATCATAGCACATGGCTTGGACACATCAGATGAACAAAACCCCACTGTGTGAACACAATAATGTGACTTACTGTATACGAAGACTCCTGCGCTCACGGCTGGATGCGTAAGATACATAACGCAAACTCCGTCTGACCTGAAGGACTTGATATTCGCCGCGTCTGATTCAAGATTACGGTGTGTTGGGTTGGACACTGCGAAGACGAACTCATACCTATTGCCAACATGGTCCATTGTCCGAAAGCAAGGAGTAATAGCAGGAGATGCACCAAGCGGGTGTTGTACCAGATCACCCATCTACGTTCCTTGTAAGATGTAGATCAGCCAACATAAAGCACTACCTGGACCCACGTGCGAATCATGAGATTTGCTGAGGCAGTTCCTATAGCAATGTCCCCTGATATCTAAAGTCAAACAGCTTTTCAACAAAAATGGATCTAATATGCAATCAGAGAAGTATGTCTCACCGAAATCGAGGTAATTCCGGCTGACCAGACAGATAAGCTGCGTGGAGCATCAGTGATATATGATTGAGAACTGACCTTGACAAGCGAAACGACCCGAAAATGGGCTCATCCCGACTGCACTGCATGTAAAGATGAATGAGTTACCCGCCTAATCGCCGCCCTGACACTCACAGCAAAAGGAGGAGGGTCAGAGCAAATATCCTTCCAACCAGATATGGGACCTCCAAGCGGGAGTCATTGATGACGAGACAATGAAGATACGACCGCTTACAAGTGGCCAACGGAAGCGTAGACGCCCACGGATGACGGCGTATTCTACACTGAGGGACTGGAAGTATTCCCACCTAGATAATGATTCGTCAAGCACGGCTCTCTAGCAAGAAGGAAAAACCTACCCATAAACGCCTAACAACAAAAATATAGTATTCACATAAACCACGGCAAGGCTAGCTTCTACCTCTGGGTCCTGCCACCAGTGAACCATCGTTCAACAGCTAGCTAGCCGAGAAGTTCCCAGAGTAGCTTGAGCAATGTAAGGGGGGATTCAAGTTGACGGAGAAGCATACTTACTATTTATCATCGAATATGTGTCGGTTAGCGTTGAGTCATCGCGAATTATGTGGCAGTGGATACTTTTGTAGTGTGTACTGTGTAGCGATCCGCGTGCTCGGCTTTTCTTGTTCTGGCCCAGGGTCGAAACGGTTAAATGGTTGACCAGACTGAATCAAACCCAATTGGTCAAGGCCAAAGAGTCAGCCAAGGCGTATCATACGGTCAATATAAAATGTACTCATGGCCACCCGGGCCGCCGAAACCGATTGTCGGAATTTAAACCCACTGCTCTCTTCAAGCTTCAAGCTCAAGGCTCTCAGGGACAACCAATGACCATCCAGGATCAATCAATGAAATATAGCGTTTCATTGATTGATCCCAAGAACCACACAACGAGTGTGAGAACCCTGATGCGGCCAGGTATTCATGTTCAAAATTTCGTTTCAAATGCTTAGAGACCCAGGGCTTATGCCAGCAGCAACCCGTATTAGGGCACTAACAAAACCTTCCGCCACAGCCGCTACCCCCAACGCTCCAGCGTCCGGTGGAACTTTCCCATCATCTGCCGTCACGTAGAATGCTCGCCCGAGCCTCGCTTTCATTCTTCTAGTACCCTCCGCCCCTTTCTTTGCCGCTTCCACCACTGCCTCGTGGTCGACGTCACAGACTCACAGAGTAGGGCAAGCGTGTTGACAACAGTTCGGTCACCTGGACGTGCCGGGGTATATTTCCCGAGCGCGACGAGACCTCTTTTAGCGGAGAATAAGAGCCGTTTGGCAAGTTTAGGTCTCTGAGCAGTGCGGTCGACCACGCGGTGAAGAATATTGCGAACACTAGCGAGAAAAAGGTGGGGAATTGACTTTAGACAGTGGGAGGGTGGACGTACATGCACCGATCGTCCCACCCACAGTCCCTTCTAATATCTCTCCTATCCTGGACACAAACGAGGCGGGATTCAGCGATTGAGGTTGGAGTCCACCTTGGTCTAACGCCTCGAGAATCGCTGACAGTATCGACAGCAATTCAGAACCTCGGTGCGAAAATGTTACGAGGTCCAAAATACGCCACGTATACCCCTTGTGACCTCTTCAGGTGAGAATTCAAGATCGGTTCACGTATACCCTCTGACACTATGGTTTTCTCCAGTGGAAGATGATGTCGGGACGGAAGAAACTACGGATCGATTGAAGCGAATCCACAGCCTCTACTTCCACGTGCGGGTCGTTGACGATGGACCCCAACCGTGTTGACCAGGACTTTACTCCGACCCAGGACAATGCCTCGGTCGGGGCATCGAGGAGGACGAGCAGATCGATCGGGTCGGCCGGGAAGTTTCTAACATGAATCCTTATGTCATCAAGGATAGGAGAGAGAAATCAATCAGGTACCATTCACAATACCTTTGATCCTCGTCACATTAACAAGTGATACGGAGAAACCATGGGCATTCAAAGAAGTCATGTATAGTGCGCTGTAGATCCTTGCTGGTATGATCCCATGCGAAGCTACAGCATGCAGTGTACATCAACCAGTCGAACCAGGACAACTGTCGTCCGAAGGGGTCGAAGCTTACCAAGTTCTTTCCGAACCTGTTCCACAACAGCACCCATCTCAAGGACCGATATTCCTCCGAGGTTATTGATGAACAACACAATTTCATCTCCTGGGCGTATCCAGGTCTCGTTGGCCTCATGCCTCAAATTCCGCTCTAGGCATCGTTGGGATCAACATCTCTAAAGGAACATTCTCCACACTGGACTAGACGCACCGATATGTATGTATATCTGATCCTCGCCAACCCCCTCCGCCTCCTCTGATCATGCTCACCATTTCACTGGTCAACCACTCTGGAGAGGTAAGTGGTACGCGACGTACGCCAGGTTCATTGTGAAGTCCAAGTCCCAGTTCGATTTGACCATCGACAATAAGCTCAAAGGCTGTCGAAGAAAGGTGAAGTGTCATGATACATTTAATGCCATTATCAGTGAGGCGAATCATGGACTCCCCATCGTTCGTTCCAAACGTTGCATAACCCCCCAATACCTTACACACAAATATATTCCCTCCAAGTCCCCTCGGGCCTACCAAACTTGCCTCTGCCTCCTCTCCTCGCGTCTGTGAGAGGAGCGAGACGTCATCTGTGTTGAGGACGGATGTGATGTTCAGTCGTGAGTACCTCGCCCACGCCTGTTTGATCGCAAGCCCGAAGTTGAATCTGTCCCCCACGATGGTCAGTCCCCAGTCCCAGAGAAAAGTATCAGATAAGTAGGCATGTATTTACGACGGAATTCGAGCGGCAATCTCTCACAACAGCCACCCCCAATGTTAAGCGTCAGCTAGCATCTGGACATTAAGACAGACTGCGGATTCAGCGTAAGCTTAGTTTCCCCTAATAGACGAACCAAAGAGTTCGAAGGCGGTCAGTCATAACTTGGTGTCTGGGACCGAGTTCGACGAAGATCGCAGGATCGTTGTGTGATGAACAACAGTTGAAGGCGCGCAGTGGCTATTGAAATATTGATGGGCGAGCTCAGTCTTGCAGTGACACGATGTCAGACCCTGCTGGCTCAGAGATTCTATTAGACTTCAACTCGAAGGAAAAGAGGTACATAGTATCCTTATAACAGCGAAAAAGAAAAGGTAGTTTGGATGAAATAGAAGCTGGACATCGCCAAGAATGTACAGCCCAACACGTACACACTTGTTCGGCAAAAGGTCAGCAGACGCTCATCGAAGTGATCGAGATTTGGTCTGGAAGTTGGGTCGTCAACATGATATCATTCTCGTGACTGTTCACACATAAGTCATACACATTAAATTTCATTGCCATGCGTACCTTGGGTACGGCTCACGAAGGCCAAGGAGCGATCTCACTGCTCTGCACGATGCAATTGTGCTGAAATTCATCATGGTCAGTCAGTCCTTGCAGTATGGCTCTGGTGGAAATCCACGGGATACCTTGCAGTTACGGCTACCACGACCTCGTCAGCTAGATCATGCACACGCCATCACGAACTACTGACTCACCAATGTTGCCAGTTATACCCACCATAACTAGTATGCATTGAATTATGGGAACTGCGAAAAGAGAGTGATCATACCGTCAGAACCAAGGAGAGCAAAAACCTGTAGATAATGAGTATATGATAGGGAATGGAGCGTGCAGAGTCCAGACCGTCGGCACTGTATTCGCCATTGCCACTACAGCAAAATACAACAAGCCTTGCGCGTACAAACGCTCCCTCAAAGGAGAGTTAGATGGTTGTTTTGACAGCTTCACGATTGATAATACGAGTACAAGGAGATCATAGCACACGGCTTGGACACATTGGATGAACAAAACCCCACTTTGATCGCAATAATGTGACTTACTGTACACGAAGACTCCTGCGCTCACGGCTGGATGCGTAAGATAAATAACACAAACTCCGTTTGACATGGAGGACTTGATATTCGTCGCATCTAATTCAAGATTATGGTGTTTTAGGTTGGAGACTGCGAAGACGAACTCATACCTATTGTCAATATAGTCCATTGTCCGAGAGCAAGGAGTATTAGCAGGAGATGCACCAAGCGGGTATTCTTCCAGATCACCCATCTACAGTCCTTGTAAGATACAAACAAGCCAACATATAGCACAAGCCGGACCCACGTGCGAATCATGAGATTTGTTGAGGAAGTTCCTATAATGATGTCCCCTGATATCTAATGTCAAACAGCTTTTCAACAAAATGGATCTGAAATGCAATCAGAGAAGTATGTCTCACTGTTATCGGGATAAGTCCAGCTGACCCGACAGATAAGCAGCGTGGAGCAAGAGTGATATATGATTGAGAACTGACCTTGACAAGCGAAACTGCCCGACAATGGGCTCATCCCAACCGCGCTGCATGTGAAGATGCATGAGTTACCCGCATAATCGTCCCCCTAACACTCACAGCAAAAGGAAGGCAGTCAGAGCCAATATCCTTCCAACCAGATATGGGACCTCCAAGCGGGAGTCATTGATGACGAGACAATGAAGATACGACCGCTTACAAGTGGCCAACGAAAGGGTAGACGCCCACGAATGATGGCGTATTCTACACTGAGGGACTGGAAGTATTCCCACCTAGATAATGATTCTGTCAAGCACGGCTCTCTACCAAGAAGGAAAAACCTACCCATAAACGCCTAACAGCAAAAATATTATATTCACATAAACCACGGCAAGGCTAGCTTCTACCTCTGGGTCCTGCCACCAGTGAACCATCGTTCAACTTGAACAGCTACTAGCTAGCCGCGAAGTTCCCAGAGTAGCTTGAGTAATGTAAGACTCTGGGGGGGGGGTTCAAGTTGACGGAGAAGCGTACTTACTATAGTATCAGAAAAGGGCACATTGACTATTTATCATCGAATACGTGACATCGCGGGTTATGTGGCAGTGGGTACTTATGTACTGTGTAGCAATCCAGGCGTGCAAGACTGAATCAAACCTTGGTCGATATACGTGTCAATATAAAATGTACTCATCCATCGGAGCCGATTGTCGGAAATTGTAATTCAAACCCAATTTCTTCATGTTCCACGTTGTGCGCAACAAGTACTGATGCCGACTCTTAGCAGGGACCACCATCCAGGGTCAATCAATGAAAGGGCTATGTTTCATTGATTGATCCGTGGCGCTCATAGCACTCGCGCAGCATTTTCTCTTTGTCCCGAGTATTCAAGTCCAAGATTTTGTTTCATCAATTTAAATGCTTACAGCCTGAGGGCTCATGTATGCCAGCAGTGTTGGCCACTGACAAACCCTTCCACCACAGCCGCTACCCCCCACGCTCCAGGGTCCGGTGGAACTTTCCCATCATCTGCCGTCACGTAGGATGCTCGCCCGAGCTTCGCTTTCATTCCTCTAGTGCCTTCCGCCCCTTTCTTTACCGCCTCCACCACCGCTTGAAGTTCGAGATTCCGCGTCGTGGTCGTTGTCGATGGCGCAGACTCACAGAGCGGGGCAAGTGCGTCGACGACAGTTCGGTCACCTGGACGTGCCGGAGTATGTTTCCCGAGCGCGAAGAGAGCCTCTTTTAGCGGAGAATGAGAGTCGTTTGGCAAGTTTGGATCTCTGAGCAGTGCGGTCGACCACGCGGTGAGGAATATTGCGAACACTAGCGAGAAAAAGATGGGGAATCGACTTTAGACAGTGGGAGGGTGGACGTACATGCGCCGATCGTGCCACCCATAGTCCCTTCTAATATCTCTCCTATCCTAGACACAAACGAGGCGGGATTCAGCGATTGAGGTTGGAGTCCACCTTGATCTAACGCCTCGAGAATCGCTGACAGTATCGAGGGCAACTCAGAACCTCTGTGCGAAAATGTTACGAGGACCAAAATTCACCTTTGGCACCAGTTGCGAACGTGTGTCCACAATCTCCATCACCAACGATGGTATCGAACCTCGTCATATCCGGTTCCGCTGCAAACACGCTTTGACATGCGCCACGTATACCCCTTGTGACCTCTTCAGGTGAGAATCCGAGATCGGTCCACGTGTACCCTCTGACATTATGATTTTCTCCAGTGGAAGATGAGGTGCTCGAGATATCGGGACGGAAGAAACTATGGATCGATTGAAGCGAATCCACGGCCTCTGCTTCCACGTCCAGGTCGTTGACGATGGACCCGAACCGTGTTGGCCAGGACTTTACTCCGACCCAGGACAATGCCTCGGTCGGGGCATCGAGGAGGGCGAGCAGATCGATCGGGTCGGCCGGGAAGTTTTCTAACATGAATCCTTATGTCATCAAGGATAGGAGAGAGAAATCGATCAGGTACCATTCACAATACCTTCGATCCTCGTCACATTAACAAGTGATATGGAGAAACCAGGGGCATTCAAAGAGGTCATGTATGGTGCGCTATAGATCCTTGCTGGTATGATCCCATGCGAAACTACAGCATGCATTGTACATTAATCAGTCGAACCAGGACAACTGTCGTCCAAAGGGGTCGAAGCTTACCAAGTTCTTTCCGAACCTGTTCCACGACAGCACCCATCTCAAGGACCGATATTCCTCCGAGGTTATTGATGAACAACACAATCTCGTCTCCTGGGCGTATCCAGGCCTCGTTGGCCTCATGCCTCAAATTCCGCTCTAGGCATCGTTGGGATCAACATCTCTAAAGGAACGTTCTCCACACCGGACTAGACGCACCGATATGTACATCTGATCCTCGCCAACCCCCTCCACTTCCTCTGATCATGCTCACCATTTCACTGGTCAACCACTCTGGAGAGGTAAGTGGTACGCGACGTACGCCAGGCTCATTGTGAAGTCCAAGCCCCAGTTCGATTTGACCATCGACAATAAGCTCAAAGGCTATCGAAGAAAGGCGTAGCATCATATGTAATTATTTCATGAGCCTGCATCGCTGTTGTTAAATGATATGGTTAGGGGCGCACCGGAATGAGGCTGCCGACCAGGAACGTGACAATGACCCAGGGTAGCGCCTATGCTTCTGAGATGAGCCACAAGCGCATCACCAAGCAGCTTGGTCCGCTCGAGCGTGGGCCTGGGAGCTGTAGGGGCCGTCAAGGCTAGCGGGGGCTATCAACACACAACGCCATTGTCAACGAGGCGAATCATGAACTCACTACCGTTCGCTCCAAACGTTGCATAACCCCCCAATACTTTACACACAAAGATATTCCCTCCAAGTCCCCTCGGGCCCACCAAACTTGCCTCTGCCTCCTCTCCTCGCGTCTGTGGGAGGAGCGAGACGTCATCTGCGTTGAGGACGGACGTGATGTTCAGTCCTGGGTACCTCGCCCGCGCCTGTTCGATCGCAAGCCCGAAATTGAGTCTGTCCCCCGTATAGTTATTGATCACGATCACCACGTCTCTCCCTTTCACCCCCTCCGCATTCTCCAGACCCGCAAACGCTGCGAATTCGATGGCAACCAATATCTGCTTGGCACTGGGACTAGCAAAGATGTCACCAGAGGCCATAGACGTGAGCATTCCATGCCCGACGTAGCCAGCGTGGGCTGGTTCGTGACCAGCACCACCTCCTGAGATGACGGCGATGCGAGTGGATGTAGATGGATTGGCTGCATAGACTGTCTTGGTTGGCGCATGACTAGGTGGCCGATAGGGGTTCTGTCAGGGGGAGGTACGCTCAGAGGGGATAGAATTGGAGACATACAGTCGCAACGCTGGATTCTGAGCTACGGTTCCTCTCAGAGAGGCGAGTACGAGCCCTTCTGCGGACTCGAAGATGTGTTTGTTCGACATGGACGCGTCACGGTCAGGGGAACTGAATCAAGACTGTCAGAGATGGGGTGTAGAGGGAGAAATGGAAAAAGATGGGAAGAAGGGTGATCACGCATTCCAATGAGTCACTGTGGGGCGCGTTAACGGCATGGTGGGGAACGTAAGCTCAGGAGCTGGTCAGCAGACCTGGAGACTGGGACGTGTGTATTATAAGCGCACACTCACGACCTTCTATGGTGCGGCGCTGGCATTCTGGGAGTGTTTTGAAGAACTATCTAGAACTCTCTAAGCTAGGTTGGCTCTTTGCAAGCTGGTGCCAGACAATGTTCTAGATCTGCGCTTAGCGTTGGCGTTTTGGCATAGGTCAGACACATTTACTAGCACATACTACCAACCCGCTTCCCACTAGGCAGTACTACGACGGGCCGTGTTGCGATCAAAGTGGAATGCGAGGAATGTATCGTCGCACTCCATTTTCTTGATCAGAACGACTGATCTCGAAGTTTAGGTCTGGTTTGGGGAGACTACCACTGTTTTCTGGATTCTCTTCAAGTAGTAGCCATCTCGCCGCCAATTGTAACCTATGTAGTACGTTCCGAGTTTCGTTTCATATCATAGCGATTGTTCAGTTTCCGACATGGCCGTTCTGCGTAGGTGGCCCCTAGACGGAACTAGTCCTTCATGCTGGGTTGTGCCACAAGAGCTCGGTCGGCGCACCGGTTATCCCGGTGCTTCTTTCCTAGTTGTTTACAGATCCATACTCTATACTCAAGTATAAGTATCTCCCGAGTCTCCCCTCGTCCTTTCTTTCCTTCCCATTCCTTCCTCACGCGAACTGTACATAATATGACTTATTCTGTTGCTTCTACGAACCCATCCACTCAGCCGACTCCTTCCCAGTCGAACCTACCCACCACTTCCCTCACTCTCGCGGAGATAGATGCCGAGAACGCTGCTCGCACCGATAACTAGGTACTTCAGGTTCGTCGCGATGCTGGCGAGTCGGGTGTTCCCCCCGACGAGCTCCTCCTTTCATCCGGCCATCGCCAACCTCGCTCCTTCGACTAACACGTCTAATCCTCCCGTGCCGGTCACCTCCATCATCGCCCAACAATGGATCGCTGCCTACTCTCTCATGTCTCCCGGTTGCAAGGCTCAGGCAGCCAAGGCCCTTGAGGCCATCAAGCCAGTCGCCGCCCCCACTCCTTCTATCACTCGCAAAATCATTTTCTCTGCCGATAAGGAGATCGAGATCTCCACCGCTCTGCACAGCACGTACGGTTTAGGCATTCACTCTACCATCACTGATCTCGCCAACGCCCGACAATATCTTCCCCTCGTTCTCTTCACTAACGAATCTACAAAACGCCTCCATAGAGAGGGTCATATGCTCAAGAAGGTCAAATCTTCCATATCTGGTGTCACTCACCACCTTCTCGATCTGTCCATCTTCCCTGCGGAGGACTCCCTCGACGCTTTCACCTGGCATGAAGCGTGGAGACGCTATTTAAACTGGCTCCAAGTCTCTCAGCCCGATCTTTATGACCGTTGGCATTGGCATTATACCACACTCTCTATGGACGACGCCGTTCGCACTAATTTCGAAACCATTCTTACTTTCGACATGAGCATGCGCACGTCGTATGTCGCGCAGCCTTTGTCCACGAGGTCGTCGACTGGTATCTGCGCTTGCAGGTATGCCTTTCTATCCTTTTCAACACTCCATCTTTTTTCACGACTGCATCTTGCAGTCCGCTAAGAGTAAAGTCATCACCGAACGACTACTTCAACTCTCGTCCCGCGAAGGCCGTGCTTCCTCCTCTCACCGCTGCGAACCATACGATCCCTCTCGTAAGTGCCCTAGACGTTCGCGCGATAATCAGGAGCCCTCCTTTCGCGACAACTCTCACTCTGGTGAATCCAAGCCCAAATCTGATCACACATGCCTCATCTGTCAACGCAGCACACATCGCTTCTCGGACTGGAAGGAAGAGACAACGGCAAAGGGCAAACAGACGTTTGGCAATTACAGAAGATGACAACGGGACGACATAAGGACCGGCAGGGGGCTTGCGAAAAATAGCACGACGGTTCCTCGAAATGATAACGATAGTCGTGAATAACGAATACTTGCTAGTAATACAATCGTCCTCTCGCTGGTTGTACACCATCTCGCTTCCATTGGCAACCTTGAGTCCGTCGATAACTTGTTTCACTGTAGATGTGCGTCACTCCCATTCTATCATTGGTATATGTAGGAATACTCTCTAATAAAGTGCGACACTCGCTCGTTAGAGGGAACTATACGCTACCCCAGATGCTCCACAATGATGTGTTTACGACTGACGAAAATCTCTTCTAGAATGAAAATTCTAGAAGTTTCGCCAGTAGTCCCACACCACTGTGCGTGTGCCAGGCGTGCTTGGTGTGTGGCGAATGGACTTGTGGATGAAATCCGTGGGCAGAAGCACGCTTTGCAAAACAAGGTTGACGTGATCTGATGCACACTTTCCGACAGGTATAGGGGAAGACCAACGAAGTAGGAAGCCACAAGAGAGCCCCTTGTCGCCATCCTTGAGTTCCATGACTGTTGCGTAGCTCGTTTAGTCGCTGCCTCCCGTTCTCAACAGGTTTGAGCATGATTTTCCCCGTCAACAACTGGTAGGTCACCATCACAATGACGGGAATAAGAAGGGGAGTGCACCGGGATGAGAGCAAGGGCCCAAAGATGATTAAAGTGTGTGAACTGATGGATATCAATAAGAAGACACGTGTATGCCACGCGACAATGGCGTATCGCAAGTAGACTACCGCGCATCCTTCTTTGGATCGCGCTGAAACCTGCCCAAGGATGTTTTCAAAAATAAGCTGGCGGTCAAAGAACGGTGAGTACCTGGGCGAGACATTTGAGAGTGTGATACTGACGAGGACCCAAGAGCCGAGTGAAAACAATTCCTCCTCCAGTAGCGCTCACGAAAAGGAAGCAAAACCAATCGAAATCAAAGGTCGACATCGCATATGGTTGGTCGCGTTCTTCGTTGATGGGAAGCACATTGTGAGTGGCGGTGAAGAAGGGAAGATTCGACGATGGCGAGTGGAAGACGGCAAGGAGGTGGGAACCCCAATAAATGCTGGGAGTTCTATTGGCGACATCGCCGTGTCACGAGATGGAACGTGGGTCGTAAGTGGGACGGACAGTGGCTGGGTGATGGTATGGAATGCGGAGAGCCACGAAAGGGTGACCGAGTTCCAAGGACACGGCAATCGGGTGCGTGCTGTGGACGTCTCTCCGGATGGGACGAAAATCGCAACCGGGGCCGACAGGAATGTCTGCGTCTGGTCGCTCTCGACTGGCCAGCAACTGCTCGATCCGTTGAGACACGACGACACCGTGATCGCGGTCAAATTCTCACCTGACGGACATCTCATCGCCACTGCCACGTGGGCCCGCAATTCGGTTAGTATCTATGACGGTGAGGACGGTCACCTCCTTGTCAACGTCGCAATCAAAGTCAACTCGTTCAACAATCAAGCCCTCGCCTGGGCCGGCGATAGCAAGCAACTTTTCGCCCTCTCTCGCGACAACGGCATCATATGCCTCGATGTGTCCACCGGGACGACGCTCTCTCAATGGCCCATTCACAGCGGCGACGATCCCGGATGCATCGCTCTGGCAAGCAACGGCGCATTCATCGCAGCTTCTGCCAACTCATCGGTCTCGTTCTGGGACACCACGACGCACAAGCAAATCGGGTCTGTCATCAAGTATACGACTAATGTCTTTTCCATGGCCATCTCAGCAAACTACGACATTGTAATCGGTGGAGGCAAGACAATCACCCTACGCAATATCTGTGATGTGCTTCCCTCATCTTACTATGAAAATGTAAGTGCCCCTGCATCAAATATTCGCTGCCCGAGATTACTTCCTACTGACAAATCAATTTGTTGACTGCTGCAGCTTTTCCCTAAGGGGGCCATGCAGAAGGTGGAGAAGACTGATCTCGAGGAGACAATGCCTGCACAGGAGGAGAGCTCAAGTGTGTTTATTAGCACCCCGACTCGTGTGTCGTTGACACCCACGTCCTTAGACAGCAAGATTGTGCGTCTCGAAGAAACCGTTCAGCAACTCCGTAACCAGCTCTCCGACTCCCAACGTGCAGCTAATCAGGAGAAGGATACCCTCAACGAAACTATCAAGTCCTTTCGTGCACAGGAGATGGACTCTAGTACGTCCATCGCCACCCTGACGCATACCTCCTTCACACCCATGTCCATTAGACAGAAAAATAGCCCATCTCGAAAAATCCGTTCAGCAACTCCGCACGCAGCATGCCGACTTCCAACACAGACAGGATAGCCTCGTCCAGATCCTTCGTGCGCACGAGCAGAAACATCAATGCGAAGCCCTCTATGCCGAGGGCCGTATAATCGATGCTGCGGTATCTCTTCTCGAGGTTGCGAATTTCGTGAGCGAGGAGGTCAGAGCGAACAATTTGATAATGGACTGGCTTGCTAGTGAGTTTTCGTGCTGCGCATTGGGATGGAGTGTTCATTTCCTACCATCAGAGTTTACGAAACAATGCATCACGAAGCTGGAAAGAACTGGAAATGAGGCATCGAATGCCGATAAACAGGACGAAGCAGTCGCAGCCTACTCTACTGCACTGTTACTCGGTCCCACGACCCCAAACACTGTATTGATGAAATGGGCGAGTATGATATTGTTTCATGGCACAGCGAACAAAGCATTGAGTGCCGCTACCAAGGTATGCTTTGCGTGATAGTTTGGATCTGGATATCAACTTCTGTTGGTCCAGTTTCAGCTTCCGAGCGTTGTCGTCTATCAGGCAATCTGCGACGTTCTTGAAGAGGACGGTCGTGTCACGCAGGCAATCCAGTGTTTCCGACAAATGCGGAGCGAGTTACCGGAGGACACTAGCACCCATGATGAGCGAGCACGATGGGAACTCGGTGGGTGGTTGCAACGGCAACGTAGCCTCCGCTAATTCAAACAACTGCCTTAGATTTTCGTGGATGTTGTGTCGAGAAGTTGGAGAAGCTGGGCGACACTGCCACGAGCTCTCAGAACTACGACGCAGCCATCAAACAGTACTCCGACGCATTGACGCTCGATCCGACGAATCAACGTGATATTCTCCTCAAGCGAAGCAAAGTGCGAGCAGTTATGGGTGCGTGGGAGGAGTCGTTGAATGATGCTGACAAGGTATGGATCATATTTCACGTCGCATCAAACAGACCTCATTGATCCATGCTATTCAGGTTATCGAGCTCGACCCATCATCATATAAAGGGTATGAGAGGAAGCATGCCGTATTACAGGGCATGGGGCATCACAGCGAAGCATTTGTCGCATTCAAGATGATGCTCTCAAAGCTTGAACAATCTCCTGATTTAAACATTCGTGGTCAGCCATTTCGTCCGTATCTTGCAGAACATGTATTTATTTTATCTTGATTATAGGACTTCGTGATCAGTACGTCGATGCCACACCGACGATCCGAAGGGTGATCAACCAGACTATCCGCGACACGCCACGTGTACTCATCGACACCACCACTGGTCGTCTCCATGATAAAACACAGCAAGTAGCTGCTTTTGAGGAACTCCCGATCTACGATGAACTGCGGTCTTCAATGACTACTATTGCTCGGCTCGACCACGCCCGTATTTGGAGAGAGGTGAAGCAGTTTTACCGATACGTGATGTTCTCGCACAAGTGGGAGTACGGTGAACCTCTTTTTCAGAGGGTCGAGCACATCTCGATCTACGAGCTAGAGCCGTCCTCCCCGAACATCAAGCTCCAGACGTTTTGCGCACTTCTCCGCTCGCTTGGATTCCACTGGGTGTGGTCCGACACCTGTTGCATTGACAAAAAGGATAACGTGGTGTTACAGGAGTCATTGGTTGCCATGTTCACATGGTATCGTGGCTCGTCCCTGACAATTGTATACCTGCGTGGTGTCTGGTCGCACTCCCAGCAGCCTGGTGACCTCCGGGGAAGTATCTGGAACACTCGTGCATGGACATACCAAGAATATGTTGCCGCCGACACTGTCCAGTTCTACACAGAGGACTGGAAGCCGTACCTTGACTTGGATATGATCAACCACAAAGAGTCGCCTGTGATAATTTCTGAGATGCAACGGGCTGCCGGCGTTTTTACACAGGAGTTGGCGGTCGTTCAACCAGGGTTGGAGAGTGTGCGCGAGAAGCTTCATTTGGCTTCCATGCGTCAAACGTCGCTCGTGGAAGACATTGCATATTCGCTGCTTGGCATCTTCAATGTTGCCATCCCGGTCATATATGGCGAGGGCAATCGCGCGGTTGATCGACTGCTGGAACACATTCTGACAGGTTCGGGAGATGTCACAATTCTCGCTTGGACCGGGCTTGCGGGAAGCTATAATAGCTGCCTCCCTATCGACCTCACGGTCTACAGCCAACTCGTGCCGCCGCACGTCCCACAGCCCATTGAGATGGCTGAGATGGACATCATGGTCACAGCATTGCGTTCATCCTTGCCCGACCTCTCCCTGGCCATGATGCTGTACGGCCGCCTCAACGAACTTCCCCCGGCATTCTTTGCTGCCAGTCGACTACGACTTCCCAGCATTGTTTTTCCCGTTACCGAACTTGTCCATACCTTGCAATCAGATTCCACTTCCAACCTCCGTGTTTATAGTGCGACCACCGCCACGCTCGGGGACGTCGAGATCAAGACCATGGCCGACCTCTCAGGGATGGAAGATTTTCTTCTCATCCATCCCTGGATCAGCCCCCTCCTCGACCAAGATTTCTCACGTCGTGCTGCTGGGTTCGATGCTGTCACGCGCGCATTGCGGCTCGTCGCTCGTCTCAGGCAGCCGTTTGGCGCACTGTTACTCGTACCGGTGTCGCGCGTGCAGTATAAACGCGTTGCGGCAGACTGTTTGATGATGGTCCAGGTCCGCGAGGAGGCATCGTTGACTGAATTGATAGATGGCATTCGTACGGTCGACATACAGTGATTGTGGATCGATGTCGATGAATTTGGACCTTTGATGACATACTACTTGTGATGTTGTACCCCACCACTTGGTGACATTCGAGTAGTTAACTACTTTTGCGGTCTAATTCTCGTTCTGCATGATTTCATTTAGCCGTTGGTTTCTCTTTCCTTCCAGTCCTTGAGCTCCAACTCCCTCGTGGTTTGTCACACTAGGGTATGTGCGTTTAATGCAACTTCTCGTTTTCACGGAGACTAGAGTAGAAACATGCTTCAAGCGTCCACTTTGACTCATCGCCCTGTTGGCGTCGAAGACATTGGTTCACCCGAACCAAACGTTGGCTTTTGGCTAACCATTCAACTGCGCAATCGAACAGTTTCGTTTCCGTGCGTGCTTCTCACCCACTTCAACATTCTCGTCTTATCTTATCCTTGTTCCGTCGAAACGATCACGACATGCTCAACACTTCACTTCAACTTGCATCAACGACTTGCGAGTCGCGGCCCGGGCGGCGGCGTCGAAAAACCCGACTTCGATTGGCACCGTTGTTGCATTCAACACCTTTTGCCGAGTTCGTATAGGGCACCGAAGGATGTGTGTCTCGTCTCGCCTTCTGCTCGTTTGCTCTTTTTTTTTCGAGCTTGGATCGAACGCCCGGGATTGAGTCGGATGGACGCCCCAATGAAAAATGCCTGGACGAACATGGAAGTTCGTGGTGGGTTCCTCACGAGAAAAAGACGGGATGGCAGTGGGGACCCCCAAGGTCAAGCGTAGGACGATAGGCGACAGGTAGGAAGGCCATACGGCTCAGTGCCCCTCGGTGGGTTCAACCCTTCTCCGAGTCACCGCGCTCACGGAAGATCCCTTGTTCACAAAAACTCAACCAAAGCGGAGCGCGGTACCACTGACGCCGATCCCTCCTTCCGTGTTTTGAAACTGGACACCAACTCGGGCCCGTCGTCCTCAAACAGGTTATGGAGCAGACTGCAATCAGGTCTAAGAAGTCCAAGGGGACGAAGCAGAAATTCTTGGTGTAACACACAAGTGGGCCCAAGGATTACAGCGCTCGTCCTATAAGCAAAGCCTCGAAAACCCCAAAAGGCGAAGATCCTCAAGGATGAGAGGGTCAAGGTCGAAAGCGTCGAGTGGGTTCGAGTGTCCCACCGACCCCCAGTTGGTTGTGCCTATCGGCATGGTATTTCGTTTTCCTTCGTTTACGAAGCGACTATGCAAGAAATGTAACTATTTGTGAGTACCCACTTCTGCTGCCCCATCCATTGCTGCGTTGGCGTCATCTCTCGACGTTACGGATCCCTGCCCCCCTGACAACGTCACAGACTGTCGTGGTGAGTGCGGACGAAGCATGGTATTACTGATGTCACAAAGGTGCAATCTCTCATCAGTGCTTCTCGTTCCGGGATATGGAAATAATATGAAGAATGGCCGCCCCGGCGAAGTATCCAGGTTCTCTCCGTTGGGTCTAGAATGAAGAGACCTTAAACAGTTTGCTGGCATTGACTCTGTACGATGTGCGACAGGTCACCCAATGCATAATCCTCGCAGCATTGCCACGTCCTCAGATCATCATGTTTAACTGTGGGATAATTCTTTTGCATATGGTTCAATCGATTTATCGATTCTATCACCGTGGGAGTACCAATTAGAACCAAGCGATATCGGAAGTCCGGGAATGAGCAGTAGTATCGGGAGAGAGGGATCTGGCCAGAGCACTCCACTAGACGTTACCAGCCCGATTCCGTGCTATTCCGCCAGAATGTCCAGTGAGAAGGGGGAAATACATGTTATATAATTAGGCGTACCGCGCACGACATGGTTGATCAACTCCGCTGTTTGCAGGTCAATTTCATCGCAGAGCCGGAGACCGATTAGACGGAATCGATCAATCAGGCACTTGTCCGTGTAGAAACAGATGTTTCTTAAACTTTCTTTTAAGGGGGGGGTGGACATGTGGGGCTCTCTCTGCCGTGACAAAGACGGAAAAGTATCACCATGCAGTCAGGATAGAGGAGATCAGCCATTCGAGTATGTCAGCGTAGGGCACGGTCGAAGTGATCCTATCAATGTCATTGATGCGGTTCTACTACAAATACATACATTCACCGAGTCCAATCGAGCGGGATTCGATTACTTGCAAATATCTTCACAATTAACCTCGACCGTGATGATAGCATGCATGATTGTCTTTTGATGTGGCTTGCGGTTCATCTCGGTTGGTTTCTCCGCCTGGCCCGATTAGAGCGGCACAGCGTCCCCTTGGGCGTCTGTCGTAGTGTAGTGGAGGAAGGGAGGACATTCTTCCTTCTATGGTTTGGCCACCCGATGAAAACCCTTTAGTAGGGCCACACTTCAGTCGATCAGTTTAAGTCCGCCCCGATGTCTGTTGCGGGCGAGTAAGTAGATGGGTGTTAGTGGGCTGTGTTTTACCGCGACCGTTGGATCGGCGTTGATGCACCACGCACAGGCATTGTGCTGAGCAAGCGTGACGCCAGGAAGGAACCCCACAGCCATTCAAGGGTCCCGTTCGGGGCTGTGGGTTATGGCGACACCAGTCCCAGAAGACGCGACATCGTTTCCGCAGAGCCTTCCAAAGATATTGAAGAAAGGTGGGGGCAAGCTGGTGGCCCCAACATAGTGTTCGTGAAATCGCCTTGGTAATCTACATATGATACAAAACAGTCGCATGATCTGTAAGAACAGTCCTATGGGGTGTTTTATCAAGATAATCATTTGCTGGGCTCCCTTCGTTGCTGCGATGCAATCTGCACCTTCATTGCTGGGGCTACTGATTTCCACTTATCTGAGATCGGGAAACATGATCAATCAATGCTCGCCACGATAACCACCCAGGACAAGAGCTCACCCGCGAAACCAAAGAAACTAGAACCCATCCCGTTCCCTTGGTTTGGGGCAGCGGAGGGCGAGGGTTGATAAAACGAACTTTGTCGAATACGGTTCGCCTTCCAGTATCGACAACGTTGCTGGTCTGCAGGCAACTGGCCTTCTGAGATATGTATCTGGGATGGTACCCCGCATGAGTGACGTGTCACTACTAGAGGGTTTGACAAAGCTCGCACCTTGTCTTCGGGGTGGAACTTCCAAAGTCCGCTAGCTCAAAAATAAATTCGGTCCCGGGCCAGCGTATTCTGACAGTCACCTCCAGTAAGCATTCGGTCATTCTAACAAGTACGTCTACGTGTACTCACTCGTGAAAAGCAGCGTTCTCCTCGGGAACGTGCACTTCCTTCACTTCCCATGCCACGGGAAAGTCGCTTGGCACCACCAGCGCTTCCTTGGCTATAGATTTTACGGACAAATATTTGCCGTATTTGAGGTTTCGAATCGAGTGACCCGCTCCAAGCGGGTGAACCTCCCACTGCCATCGGCTTATAAGTGACATATAAAGGCTAAACAGACGCCGGTACTACGGACCTTTTGGGTATCCAGATCTTTAGGTGGCATCCCTGAGTCATGTCTCATGAGGACGTGCAGAGCGCATTAACATTGGGGAGAGATGGACCAACCTACGATGGTATGGTCACTAGCCATCTCCATCGTTGTTCCACTTTGTCGATTGACGAACGAGTATGTCCCACGATGAATGGGCATTCTCTTCCGAGTGTCACCACGAGATAAAGGCGAGGATGGAGTCGTCTGTCCAAAGACTCGAAAAATCGACACAGACATGTTGGGCGAAAAATCGTTACGAGAGAGATGGTGGCGAGTGACGGGCTTTTGAAGCTCCCGAGACAGATACCGCCAACAGCCACCACCAAGGGCATGCAGACGCCGCGTGCTGTCCTCAAAGAGAGGGACGATCAGATACCGAAAGAACATCCTGTGCGTTACCACTTGGGTCCGATGCCGTCGATTGGGCAGGTCTTCTCGACTTCTGAATGCTGTGGGCAGCGCGGGTTGCACGCGTGCGTGGTGCCAGTTCGGAATGCAATGCAGGAACGTTGGGAAGGTGCCCGTTGCGATAAGGAACCCTGATACGCGCCATGTTCGGTGAGGTCTTGAAGGCTCAAGCATCCAAAAGAAGTTGCGTTGTGTTTATCCGGATGGGAGATACACCGCGTACTGTCGATCATTCTACCCCAAAATATAAAGAAAACATACTGAAGATCAACCAGAGCGGCGAACTTCACAGCTCGAGCCTCGAGTTGTGAAATCAGGTTTCCGGCTGCGTCGTGGTAGTACATATTAGATGGAGAACGTTGTGCAAGGCAGTACGGAGCTGTTCGCTACTCATGTTCGCAAAATGGAAACAAGAAAAACCCAGTGGGTCCAGTGGGTCGTGATAGGATTTTAGGGTGTGGGCCCCGTGCCAATGACGGCGGAAACGTGGCTCATTACCGTGAACAGAAGGCTGAGCTTCTCGAATCCCAACTCAACCCCGATGGAAACTAGGCACTGCACCATTACATATATGTCTCCATGACACTCCTGTAGTGGCAATTTTGATATTTGAAAAATGAGACCCGGCAGTGGTGGTACGCTGGTTGACGCAGTTACGGCTGTGGATGGGCATTGACAGTGGGGACTCGGACCGCCAAGACTCGAGCGAGCCACCTTCCCACGATCATTAGTCATGGAATGCAAAAAGTTCGGGATGCATTACATTTCGGTGCAAGTCGACTCTCGAACTTTCGACCTGTGTCAAAACATCCAATAATTCAAAGTTTATGTCTGGCAACAAATTACCAAGTGTCTTCTGAGTACAATAGTCTACAATACCACCAACCCGATATTTGATTGATAAACAAGTGCAATCTAAGGAGTCCAGAACGAAAAAAAAATTTCTGCATCCGGCCCCCAGGCTGTAGCAGGTTAGTTGGGGGTGCCTACTAAAAGGAAGGTAATAAAAACGAAAACCATTCGTTGTGGGCCCCACACCGACACGCGCCTCCACATCATCACTGGAGGAGGTCCTCCAGGATCAAATCCGATGCCTGAAAGGGAAACCAAATAAGCTGCACACTGGCGCTGTATGTATGTTTCGAAAGCATACCTTCTCTGCAATAGTGTATACGGTCTGTTGAGGGGGTCCACCGATGGTAAGAGGGATGACGCCGGCATCGACGACGCGCACGTTCGCTAGTCCGTATACACGAAGCCGGGAATCGACGACACCTGGTCAGATCGTCAAACGTTAGGTATCAACGTTACAAACGAGGGCCAACGCTCTGACCTCCTAAGTTCTGTGCTGCCATTGGCGTTGTGCCTGGGATACTACGGTCAGCCTATCAATCACTTTCGTAACAAGATATGTACCTGTTGGGTGGTTGATGGACTATGTGCCCGGTGAAAGGGTGCGTTTGCAGCAATTGTAAGAACCAACATTGCAGAAAATGGGACTGAGTACGGACCTGAACCGTTTCGAGCACGTATTGCGACCACTGGCTAACAGTCTGAACCGAAGAGTTTGGTGTATTCCTCGACTGGATCTGACCAACGAAAGGCTCCGAAGAGGCCATATTATCGAAAAACTGGGTTGCGGCAGTCAGAACAGCGAGATCTAGTTCAGCCTTGGCTTCTGTAAGATTCAAGGGTGATCTGTGACAGAATCTTACCCCACTCGAATGACATGTATTTGGGGTCGATTAGAGGGGAGGCTTGCGGGTTCGAGGAGTTGATGTGCTAACAAATCAAAGTTGAGTAGGTGCATTAGTCCAACCTTGGGGGGACCTTACAACGGATCCACGCGAAAGTTCGTGCTAGATTGAGGGGTTATTTATCTGTCCCGCCCACATAGACTGGCTAGGACGAACCAAGTTCCAAACTGCCATGGTTCCATAGCCTACGTTCGGTTGTGGAGTGCTCGCCACACCACCACGCGACAGGTAGGTAGGTATGACAAACGGAACCCCAGAGTCTGCCATTTGTAGGGTAAGTTTGTACTGGGCGGCCTGCAGTGGCGTCAATGTCATATTGCTGAGGACATTGTTCAGATTGGTGCGCAGTGTTGTGTAGTTCGCCTTAGACATGATGTTCTGAAGCGGCCAGGGACCAGTGACACTCGCGGTCCACGAGAACGCGCCAGTATGGGCGGTATCACTGAACCCATGTCAGTTAACAGCGCACGGATAAATAATGCACAGGAGAACTAACTAGAGCTCCTTCTGCTCGTTAAAGTAAGTTTGGTTCCACGTGAGCCAATCTATAGCCCAATTTTAAGCAGATAATCATTGCATCGATCGGGCTTCTTACCGAGCGTCAATACACCTTCCTTGGCCATGTAGTCTGTCACGGTCAAGGGCTGGTCTTGCAGGTTCTCGCCAATCTGTGGGAAGTCCAGCACGACAGGCACACCTGCTTTTTGCAAAATCGTCGCATTTCCAACACCGGAAAGCTCAAGAACCTGGGGTGTTTTCAAACTTCCTGGTAATGGCATCCCATTCAGCCCGTATGATCCTAATTATTAACCTGGCACGTACCTGCAGAAAGAATGACTTCCCGTGTCGCATTCACGACATAGGTCGTGCCGTTGACGATGTACTCTACCCCTGTGGCGGTGATATTTCCACTTCCAAGAGTCGAGTTATCCCAAATAATTCGACTGGCAAGGGCACCCATCAACACGGATAGGTTTTCTCTCGCCCTCACGGTCGAGTTGTAATATCCTGGAGCAGCGTAACTGCGTTTTCCAGTGGAAATGTCGACGGAGCTGTCAATCCCAGCGAGAGGAATGTAGGCAGTGTCCCCATCGTCAGGGTTATAATTGAGCGGGTAACCCAGGCTTGCACTAGTTTCACCCAAAAGAGTGTCGAGGCCGAAGAGGTAAGTATTATAACGAGCTTGGATCTGCCCCTTGTGCCCTTGCACGGAAGCCAGAGATTCAAAGTCGGCGGGTGTCGTTCCAGGAATGTACTGTGCGCCGTAACTGGGAGAAGTCCAGTTCTCCACACGCTCGAAATAGGGGAGAAGTGAACCAAAATCCCAGCCTTCGTTTCCAAACACTGTGGACCACGCGTCGTAGTCCATGCGATGGCCACGTTGCCATGCCAGCTCATTGATGGCAGAGGAGCCACCCAGGACTTTTCCACTGTAAGACGTCGTCAACGGGCGAAATATGAGCGGAGTGAATTCGAACGAACCGTGGGTAATGGATGGCACGACCGCCTAATGTCGGTTGAGGGACACTCGTGAACGCCCAGTCGTACTTGGGATTGCCAAAAATCGTAGCATTTGGATTCTGGAGGTAGATACTGGCACCATACGGCATATCAATGACAGGATCACCTGACTCGTTGTAGGATCCAGCATCGATGACGCCGACACGGAGCTGTTGGGCCGACAGTCTGTTCGCGAGCACAAGACCTGCCGTTCCGCCTCCGACGATGACTACATCAAAGGTGGACGCCGCGAAAGACTGTGGCGTCACGGTAGCTTGGGACATAACCATCCCAGCGAATGCGAGTGCTGTGAGGGTGCGAAACGACTTCATCTTGTGAAGTGCGTTGGAAATGAGGAGAGACGGTGAAAATGATGATGAATTTGGGGTCGAGGACTTGCAATACTTATACAACCGTCGAATGGCAGTGAAACCGACTCAACGGGCCTAGCAACATCAAGGCGATGACGACATCCAGTATCGGGCAACATGGACGATATCCTTCAGGGGTTGGCCAAGAATGACATCCCCGGCGTGATAGGATCTCGCGGACAGTGCTCCTAAATTCGGAATGCGAGAGGTGCCTCGCGGTGCTTACCAAGAGACATTGTAAGAAAGCGATACATCTTATCCAGAGGATCTGAATCCTCGGATTTTGTCCCGGATCGCCCACAGAGCTACAACATCAGCGGGATTACAGAAAAGTGCGGCGGGGCACCTGCAACTCGGTTTTAGCGCACGAACGGCCCTGAATTTCCTTTTTTTTTTGCTAACCGTCCTCCAATTACAGCTCCCAAATGGCCTGTTGTAGAGTCGTGAAGGGATAACGTTTCACCGTCTTTGCAGATGAACAGATTGTTGAGTTTTCCGAATAGGAAACACATCATGATGCCCCGTGCCCTGCCCATTTGCCCACATTAGTGCGAAATCTACTACACGCGGGGCATGATACTGAGTGCTCAGATATCGTTATTCAGGGTTTCGCGTTCTTGGATGATCTGGTCAACGGCGAAATGTGAATTTCTGTAACTGAGACAATACATCACATAAAAACAAACGAACTACAGTAGTGGATCTTTGTTGCTTGAGTTGCCTGAGATGATTGAATGGGGGAAAGTGGGAAAGTTGCAAATGAGTCCAGAAATAGATGCTGAGATGTCGATCTTTTGGTGCTGCCCTTTGTGCTGCATCAAGGACGATTATAGCACCTGGATGGAAAATCTCAATAACCCAATACTCAGGAAATGTCCTTCTGAAGATTTCAGCGGACTAACGAAATTTCATAACAGGACCACCCGGGAACTGCACTCCATCGCATTGAGGTGCGGGAAACTTAGACTGATAGAGAACGCTGCAACCGGTGGCGAATCGAGGTTGGAGCGCCTCTTGCGTATCAGTCGGAACTCGGAACCGGCGAGTTCTTCTTGGCGCTCCGAGAACTTGTTCTCATCCAATTATTCTCAACAGAGCATCATTTGTACAGTATCAAATGCAATTCATTCAAAAATGGCGAAGGGTGGTTGACACGAGAACTACTAATGAAGCTCAGTTGGGCTGGGACTCGTAAGTACTTGAGTAACCGCCATCCGGCGAGATGTCGATTCACACTCCATCGTGTACAACTCATCGGATAGTTTTAAAAGCCGGTCTCAGGCAGATCCAGTGTGTGTGAATGATCATAAGGAGATGCCACTGTACACTGCTGCTCTTTGAGTCAAAGAGATCAGGGCAAGGCTGCCAAGGCACCTCGGTCGTGAGCCAGAGGCCCAGAGATTCGCACGACCCTCTCTGGATCAATTAGCAGCACACATACTTACATAGAGTCGATACCATGAGAATCGCCATCAGAGGCGATTCGGTCAGATTCGTTCTGGCCGTGACGCCGCATCTGCACGGCCGCGCGCCCGCAGTGACTTTGTTACAAGAAAATCGCACAGGCATGCGCTGAAACACACATCTGTGATACAATACCCAGTGGTGACTTTCCATTCGGAGCAGAGTTGGCACGGTGTTTTGCCTGTGGCTCTGCGATTATACATAAGTGGAACCAATCCTGCATTCTCTAGTTTTTCAATACCCGAGCAGAGTAGAACGTAGAAGTCCAACTGTGAGCGATGGAAAAGACCTTCCTAAAACTTTTGGGTAAATATCTTTCATCGAGGAAATTTCCACTTAAGTGCAATTCAAACTCCGATAAGGTACCACCCTTACTGGTAATCCTCTCACTACATATCTCAGAAAGTGGCACCTTTCCGTTCATTCTCCTACCCGGAAGTGTGTTTTGACCCACTGATTCTGCAGATTGAATTGAACTTAGTCCCTCTGGATCTTATCACCTGATGCTGGTAACGTTTTCGGTGGTTTAAATCAGCGGGGGGGAGCAGCTGAGAAGGGCACTGGCAGTGGTTCAAAAGCGAACAAAGCCGGCGATAGCATCACTCCCAATGCTAGACAACGCGCATTTCTGAAGGTGGGTCAGGCTTTTCAAACTCATTCCGTGCCCGTAGTGGTTTAGCTGTGTTTCCAGGTGGTTTTTGTTGCCTTGAGCCTGATCACTTGAGTGTTAGTGCAACATATTACCTCAAACTTGAAATAATTACCTTTCGGGCAGCAGAGAGTTGTGTGAGTTATTGCAGGTGTCGTTCTACTACAGTGGCAAATCTGTCTACACTTCCTGTATAGTGGTTCGGGTTCGCTGTGCATTTGTGACGAAACTCTGAGCTTAGGATATCGAGACCCTGGTCCTGTTTACAGCTATCCCCGCGTGCCGGACCTATGGTTCTCGTCTAGTTTTGCCCTTCTGACGTGATGCCCACCGAGTTCTAAGGTCGGGAAGCCCGTCGGCGCTGCCTTGGCGACTATACTGTTGGGGTTTGGATGGGCAGTGCCAGCCTACTAAAATGTGCATATATCCAGCGGTAAGTCCAGAGTTGCCTCTCACGTCACTTTCTCGCGCTCACATCATCGCCAGTGATTTCATCGATGATTGTTCCTTCCGAAATTCCAAATATTAATGTCCCCTGAACTAGAACCTAACCCATCTATGGGTGGTTCCTTGATGGGCAGCGTTCGGGGGGGTCCAATGAGTCTGGGATCATGGTTCTGTTACCCCGCACTGCGAGTGGAAAGGGAGAGTGCCTATGTTATGGAATCCGTTCCTTGTCTT
>JBBPQU010000082.1:0-42717 GCA_038092655.1 Boletus sensibilis | reverse complement strand
GAGTTCCTGAATGGGTTTTCCTATATCGGAAAGGAAGAGCGCCTCAACATCTTGATAGGGTGTCGGGTCGCATTTGTCCTGCAAAGGTCGCATTGTGCTCGTCCATTCTGTCGGCAGAACTACTCTGTAAACCTCGCGGGGTAGTACTATGCACATCCGGACAATGACTGCGAACGTACAGCGAAGCCACGTGCTG
Source organism: Boletus sensibilis (assembly GCA_038092655.1). Classification (NCBI taxonomy): domain Eukaryota; kingdom Fungi; phylum Basidiomycota; class Agaricomycetes; order Boletales; family Boletaceae; genus Boletus; species Boletus sensibilis. The sequence goes on along the minus strand of JBBPQU010000082.1, from coordinate 42,521 downwards.
TCCCAACTTTATAAAAACGCCTAAAACATAATACCAGTTGCATGGGCTTCGGTTTCTGTAGACTGTGATGGAAACCATCCGCACCTCCATTCGCAAGCAGTGCCTTTAGGACCCTCTTCGCACTACGCGTATGACACTCGGAATACGCGTATTGCCTTTCCTCCTCGGACAGGTAACTGTGAGCCAACGTGTACTTGTAGTCGATGGCTCCTGCGATTGCGGCACCTGAATAGATGAATATTCAGCCAGATTGACGGCAGTGAGCCATTCATGTCTCCGGTCAGCGGCGTACCACGAAACAACTTGTACACATACGAGCTATCCGGGAACAACGCACGACGGCCAACAATGCATGTCTGAATGGCTGATAATTCTCATACGCGACGTACCCTGCACCTCCAAGTAACAGTGCTGTGGCTGGGTAAAGGATCCATGGGTTTGCACTTGGACGTTTGGTCGAGGCTGGGGCATCGGTCTTGGCCCCGGTTGACAACAAACGACACGTTGGCTTCGTGCGCGGCAGCCGTGAGGCGTGGACTACATTGGCGTGAAGGAAAACCCGGAAGGACTTGAAGACTGTGTGGTGACCACGGCGAGACATGGGTGACATTCACCATGTAGTAAATACATAAAGTTACATACTGTATTCTATAGTGTTTCAGCATCAGATTCACATGACCCAAACTAGTTCAACCCGTCGGGAGGTAAGTAGCAGAAGTAAACAGAGCGACCTACCAACTTGTTCTCAGTCTTCAAACAATGGCTGGAATGCCTGGAAATCCGTCTTGGATACACGCAAAACGCGGAGGAATAACCAGAACCAGCTTACCTTCCTGCCATCCTTATCTCTGTCACCTTGTGTGGGCCCAAATTCGTCCTCGAACAGGTCCAAACTCTCCCCACTGTCTCCCCCTTCATTCGAGAAACCGATCCCTGACTCCATGTCCTTCGCGATGTTAAATTCAACTTCTTCCCCATCTCCCTCTAGCATGGCCTCTAATTCCTCCCGATTCATGTATTCTACACCTAGTCCCGACTCTCTAATTGCTTGTGCGTCTTGTTGGGAGAGCTGCGACAATGGCAAGAAGAGTGGGGTTTTGGCACGTTGAGTCTGCGTGGGTCGTTCGCGTGTCAAGGGGACTGGAGGTGGAACAATTTGTGACGACTGTGGATAGAAGAGGGGATCGCCCGAGTGAGAAAAAATAGAATTTTCACCCCCTTTGGCGTCGCCATCTCCGGTGTATCCATCGATGGTACCTGCCTCGTCGCCGACACCGCCTGAATCAAAGTGGTCCATGGCGCCAAAATCTTCGCTTTGCGAAGCATGAAAAACAAAGGAGTGACTTCCCTGCGTCCGATTAGGATTAGGGATGAGCGGCGGCGGCGGCATCATGTGTTCATCTTTTATCGTTGTTGAGTTTTCCCTGCTTACACTCGTCGCCCCAGGAACCTCCGTCCTTTGTACCGCCTTCATTGATTTCTTGACCTTCTCCACGCGTGGCGTCTCACTTCTTCCCCTGCCTGAACCTGACGCACTCAAGGATTGCTGTGCCTCATGGTCTGGATGAGGTCTTTTCTGTCCACCCGGTTGTTGTGGTTTGGGGGTAGATGAACTCCGTGTGTTCGTGTTTGGATTGGATGTCGTTCCTTGGAGTTGTGATGTGGATATCACGAAAAGACCGTCAGATTCATCGCCATCGATGTCGATAAAAAGTGGCGCAGCAGGGTCCGTAAAACGTAGCTCCAGTGCTGAAGCCATGGATTCGGCAAACGCGATTGTAGCCTAATACAAACGCTTGAGTTAGCACTGATGCACAACGCAGACAAGCAGCAGGACACACGTTGAATTCCCGCAGATGGAAGGCGATAGTGATGGGTGGCTCGGCTATTTCGTACACATCGAACTCGTCGGCACTGATGGTGAGCTCTGTGGCTAGCTGTGCTCTGCCTGGAAGCAAATTACAGACACCGGCATGCAACTGCGGATGGTACTAACCTTTTGTATCGATAGACGACTCAAGACTTTTTACATCAACATCTGTGTCTCCGAATGTCCACACAAGCTGAGGGTCGTTTTTCATGCTACGGCCACTGGGGAAGTGCTCGGTAATGTCTTTGATGGCTCTTGGGCCGATGGTGAGCCGTGATTCATTTTCAGACTCTGGGACACCGGGTGAAAGGAGAGAAGTAGGTATAAGAAGGGGCAAACGGTGGGTTTTTACGATACCTAGCAGAATATATGACAGGTTGCACGTTATCGGTGATAGGAGATGGAGCTCACCGTGTTTGCAGTGTAAGCGTACAATGAGTCTGCTTTCCAGCGTGTCCTCGTCTTCCTGGAGCTTCTCGCTGGATGGGCCTTCTATGATGACCAGCTCGCACCGTTCAACTGTCTTTTCGATGGTCCTGTGCTTGAATATCGACAACAGTGTCTACGAACACTGGTTTGACGCATATACAGACCTGATTTGCAAGCGAAACGCACCTTTACGAGTAGCTGTCCCTTGACATCCTGAGGTTCGCCGGGGCTGGCAGTCGAGGGGCCGGCCCCGTTCACACCAGCACCTACGCGATACCTCGAAAAGAACATCCTCCCATACCTGAAGCGACAATATGCGGAGAGCGAGGAGTTTGTCGCGCTCAGTGTGAATTGTTGCGCGTCTGCGTATAGGACGAGGTCATCGCCGTATCGCGAGAGACATGTCAAGGCCCTGATGAACGCTTCTCGTTGAATGAGCCTGTATCTGAGCAGTGAATGAGTCGAGGACGTACGTTTGAGTGCAGCGGCGCCGAGTGTTGCCTGCATTGGTGGACGTGTTCAAGTCCCACTGGTATGCCATCACCGGCCAAGCTCGCCATCGTCGGCGGCGGGCCATCTGCATTCTACGTGGCCTCGCGGCTGCTGTCGCTCGTGCCCCACGCTGACCCGCCCTCGCCGTCGCTGAGAGTGCACATATTCGACCGTCTCTGGGCACCACACGGCCTCGTCCGCTATGGTGTTGCCCCAGACCATCCAGAGGTCAAGGTACGTGCACGCCGTCGTCTTCGTCTGTCCTCGCTCACAGCGTCCAAGAACTGCACGAACAAGTTCGACCAAACCGCTGCTGACTCGCGTTTCCGATTCTTTGGCAACGTCCATGTCGGCAGCGCGTTGCCCACCGCGATCCCGCACACGCTCTCCCTTCCCCTCTCGTCCCTCCTCCAGAACTACACACACCTCCTGTTTGCAACCGGATGTACGCTTCCGACTCTCCATCCAGACATACCCCCGTCCTCGCATTGCGTTCCCGCACTGTCCCTCGTGCATTGGTACACTCGACATCCCTCCAACCCACCTGCGCCCGCCCTTGACAAGATTACCCACCTCACTCTCATAGGCAATGGAAATGTCTCTCTCGACATCGCTCGTATGCTTCTCACACCACCCTCTGCTCTCAAGAGATACGATGTCCCCGAACATGTTCTCGATGTCCTCTCCCGGTCCACTCTCAAACATGTTTCCATTGTCGGGAGACGCGGTCCATTAGAAGCAGCTTTCACGAACAAGGAGCTGCGCGAGATGATGCACCTCCCAGATGCTTCCATGGTCCCTCTTGACCCCTCCCTCCTCACCCTCCCAGAGGAGGCAACCTTGTCTCGCCAACAGCGCCGTACCTTTGATCTTCTTCACAAAGGCTCGCAACATCACTTTGGAACCACCCAGAAGACTTGGTCTCTTGATTTCTATCGCATGCCTACTGCTCTTACGCCCTCCCGTTCTTCCGTCGCCGCCGCCGAGCTCACCCTCGCACACACCCTCCTTGATCCTTCCACTGGCCGCGCTATCTCAACAGATCGAACTTCCACGCTCACTACTTCCCTCGTTGTCACGTCCCTTGGTTTCCATGTAGACCCAACTACGGCTTTCTTTGACCCTTCCTCCCACCACCTCCGGGCACGCGGAGGTCGCATTCTATCCGAGTCCGGCGTTCCCATGCGAAACATGTATGCTTCCGGATGGAGTGCTAACGGCGCTAAAGGCGTGCTAGCCACGACAATGATGGATGCATACGCGGTTTCCGACACAATTCTATCTGATATTATGTCCGGCAGCACTGGGAATGCGAGTGTGGAGACGACACCGGGCGGAGAACATGGGAATGAAGCGGTAGCTAATATTCTCATGCCGAACCTTGCCCCTCATCCCGAGGATCCACCCGAGGAGATCAAACAAGGAATAAAAGATGGGTTGGTAACACAGTATGATGATTGGAATGTCATCGATGCTGAGGAGGTGCGTAGAGGTGCACTACTCGGGAAGGAACGGGAAAGGATGTGTTGGGAAGATGCGAGGAAGATGCTCTCACTCTCACGACGAGGTCACGCTCGTTAAAACAACGGGACCCTCCAAGCTGGGGCCATTAGATGTAGATATATCCGATTCCTAGTAATACAACACTACTCATATCTCCCCTCGGCTCTAGAGTTTTCCGCTGCATCCCAAATATCCCGCGGCCTCGCAGCGCACGATCGATTCAATCCTTCCTCTGGAAAACAGGATGGGGCAATGGCCGCCGCGGTCGCTTCGATGTCGACAAGGGCAAATTCTGCAAATTACTAAACCCCGCTGACTTGGGAGGTGCGTTGCGGCGTGCGTTATTCTGTGGATTAAACAATGCCAAGGTCTCAGTTGGACCGTACTCAACATAGGCGAGACGAACCTCTGCCTCTTGTTTCTGCTTTGAATAAAACGCAAACAAATCCGCAATCTGCTGTTCGATCACCTGTTTCTCTTGGTGGAGTCTTCCAACATCCTGAGTCATCGCAGCTACCTCTCGGCTCAGTTCTGCTTTGAAGTGCTCAACATGCGCTACGTCATGTCAGCGACGCGCTTTCTCCCATCTACTATCCAGCTTACCTTGGACGTTGATAGCTGTAGCCTCTTTCATGGCTTCCACGAATCGCAGTCTTTCGCCGCGAATCTCGTTCGTGAGCTCTGCGGGGCAATGTCAAGACAATGAGAGCATCTCGAATTGAACACCGAATACCTACCAGTTGAAAGGGCACGGAGCATCTGTTCTTGCTCGTGTCGCTGTCGATTGATGATCTCGAGCACGGAATCCGTCACTACAAACCCCAGTCACAGTTCCGAATCAGCATGGACGACTGAGGACCAGTGCCTTGCAAACCTCACCGAGCGCGGTCCGTTGTTCCGTGCCGTTCTTCATCTGTTCTCTGACCACATCCATCAGTTCATTGACGGATGCCTGCAGCTGACCTTCACCCAAAGCTTTGGTCTGGACGGATGATATAAGATGTCTGATCTCGCCGAGCATTCCTTGGCTAGAGGGCTGTCCGTCAGCGGTGTCACTCTCCGAGGAGATGCCAAGGTGAGAGCAAAGTTGTTCAACGTTTGCAGCTACTGATTGGATATGAACAGTGCCGCCATTTACGAAGGCCTCGAGCCACTGTGAAGGTTGCAATGGTTTCAATAGGTCATGGAGTTAAGATTGATATATACCGAGTTCAATTCATTGAGGTAACGAACGCTGTCAGTTTGTTGGTCGAGCTGGAGCTTCCGTTGTTCTTCGTCTAACCTGAGATGATCCAAGATTGATTGGAGCTACGAGATATGAGGTGAAAGTGAGCTTAAAAGCGCGCCAATGGAAACAGCAGACCTTTTCTGAAACAACATCCGAAGTTTGCGACGAGGGTATGCCGTGGAACTCCTTTCCTGTGGAAACCGCGGCAGTACTGGATCTGTACAGAGATGCAAGTTCGTCAAGTTTCGAGTGTATATCTGATAAATCGACGGAAGTGTGGCGGGACCCGTCCCGAAGACCACTCTCAGTCGACGACGAGGGGCGAGGTGAGGGAGGAATATCTAGATTCCTCGTGGTTCTAACATACGTTGGAGGAAGTTGCTCGGCCTGAAGTTGTAGTTGCGTCTGGCCTTGTTCGATAGACGCTAGCTTCTCCATGAGAAGTGGCTCCAGCGTTGCGAGTTGTGTCTGCAAGTCCTCAAACATCTTCACGAACGAATCCATCTGTGGATGTTTTGAGTTCGCTAGCATTTGCTTCCTCAACTCTTCGAGGCTGGTCAAGACGGCTTGCGAACTCGCATTGTTGATGTGGCCATTTGAATCGGATGTTCTTTTGGCTGCTGCAGCCACCGCTTGTCCCAACAAGACCTGTATTTCGTTTGGGAGAACATGTATGTCTCGCTGGAGCGAAATGATCTGTTCCCCTAGTCCTGCCGTTTGGTCATAGTGCTTTGCAGCAGTATCCTTGATAAGCTCTGCCAGGGGTGCCAACTGGGGTTCCACACCAACGGCGAGCGGGGACGCCGGCGGGTTCTCAACGTGTTCCCGAATCGCAGGCTCTGAGAGCTTAGCCCGTAAAGTAGCTACTGCGAATGATGTGGATGCTTTTATAGGCGAACTTGGTGGTATCGGTGCAGGTGATGAAGGCAGGCGCTCTGCACGATTCCTCTTGAATGCACTCCGCACGGAGGCAGTCTCAGAAAGCGGCGCATTTGGTGGCTTGGGAAGCGGAATCACGATAGAAGCGTCCGTTGAAGGTGTGTCCACGGTCTTGCTCCAGCTCCCTCCCGTGTTCTCTTCCCGGAGCTTTTCGATCTCTGCGAATGGACGTCCTTGGTGCGTTGAGTGGTTAGTTTGCGCACGCCGGAGAGCGGTGCCCACGCTCGATAAAGTGACAGCACTCGGTGCTGGGCTTGCAAGTTCTGAGCGCTCGATTTGGGCAAGGCGTTGCGTGACTACCGACAACGTTCCAAGGTTGGCGATAGAAGGGCTTTTGGACCGAGAGTGAGGATTGGAGAATTGGGATGGGGGACGAGGTGGAGAGACAGACAGTGGAGATTGAAGTGTGTGACGTGGTGACTTGGCAACTGGTGTAGGTGGCGGCGTTTGCTGAGCCGCAGGGGTTTTCGGCGCGCTAGAAGATGTATATTCAGAGCGTTCCTCTTCAGGGGGCGGCGAAGGGGATTGTAGGCATTGACCGATATCTTTGCGTTCAGGGGTAACATCTGTTCTGATCCTCAGGGTCTCACTGCGCTTCGACGTATGCACCGTTTCACTTCTGCCTTGTGAACTGAGGACTGCATCCCTGCATCGAGATGAGATTTGAGAACGGGGAACAGACGTTGGATCTCACCAGATCGCACCAACCCATCGCGCACGGTCCTGACTAGAAGTCGCAGCAAATGTTTCCCTCGGTCGACCCTCAAAGGACAACTCAAAGGCCTTCAGATCACCTTCGGTGTCGGGTCGTAACGCTCGCTCATTGACAGAGTGCATGTCCATAAACCCGTCTAACTGAATGATGTGACTGGAAGGGGTGTCATGCATAGTATACCAAGTAATTAGCAAGTGGGAGTCGTATAAGGCCACTGTGCACGACATCCAGACGGGAAGATGAGACGGCGGCCGTGAGAGGTAAAGTAGAGGGCCAGAGAGCACGCTCCCGACTCTGCCGGGGGACAGGGCTATTTCTCTCCCCGAGGGACGCGAGACCATCTGGGGTTTTGGAAGAGGTGCGGGTTCCCCCAGTGTGGCGATGTTTAGTTCAGGAGCGTGATAAGGTGGAACATAATCATCGTCATCTGATTCCTTGTCCTTCTTCTTCTTGAAGACGGACATGAAGTTTCGCAAGGAGTTGCTCAAAGATCTTCTCTTGCTCTTGTGGGGCGCAACGGTGAGAAAAGGTCTGTGTCTGTTGCGCGAGTCGGTCTCCGATGATGCGCGAGTGGAACCAGGAGGCCTCGCAATTTGAACCGTCTCCGCCGCATCTGTCATGGATTCGAATCGATGTATTAACTGCTTCGTTGACTGACGACGCAACGTCGGGGCATAACCGGAACTCGGGACTTGGTCGATTGACACGTAAGGCTCGTGGCCTATGGGGCCTCCACGTTCGCCCTCATACTCGAATGAATGCTCGAGGGCAGAAATGTTATATGCCCCGATATGCGGTCCTGTACTGTGAGCGAGGTCCATTCTCCGAGGTCCTCCAACACCTGACTTTGAAGTTCGAAGAGCATGCAACTCATTTGCAGGAGTATAGGGAGGTTCGGTGTTGGTTGTGCTCGTCCGCGACATCGGGGAGGACATCGAAAGGACGGTCGAAGTTGTGTCGCCTACACTTGACATGAGCTCTGCGAACTCGCAGCAGTTCCAAGGAAAAGAATGGCTTTTACAGTGTCAATGGGTGAAACAAACTTACTGGTAGAAGAGTTTCCAGTTGCAATCTCGACCGAAAAGCTGTGATGCACCACAGCCAGTCTGATATTAAACTCGGCGCCAGGCAAGTAATCCGAAAATTTGCAACCAGAGCGTGATGCCAATGACTCCAGAGTTGATTATATTCTCGAGGTTGCGAATAAAATATACGTGCCTTGCCATTGGCCGAAGTATCCATGCATTGAGTGGCGATTATACATTGAGATGGGTAGTAAAGCAAGATAAAGTATATAACGTCTAGTGGCTGGCGGGTGAAGGCTGTGGCGCCATGTTTTCTGGTACTGGAGGGCTGTCATGGGTGGGATGCCATTGAAAGAGAAGAGACACATACGTGGAGGTAGTTGTGGTCGCGTTCCCTCGCTGAAGACACGGGAAAGCAGGACACCGACACCCTCGAAAACACCGAGTAAAATGCCACAAGCAATAGCGGATCCTAGTGCGGATCTTGGACCACCTGGGAATGCATGAGCAAATGATCCGAATGTGCAGAATATGGTTCCAAGAGAGAAAACTCTGGCGTCGAAAGGACTCACTGCGAGCAGCTAAGCAACCGCCGGTCATGAAACCAGAGATGATGGCATTCCAAGCATCCTCCTTCTGCCGAAAGCCCTTGACTGCACAGTCGAATGTCGAAAACATGCCACCCCAGACCCCAAAGTTACCCCCGGTCACAGGCGCTCGTGCCTTTATTGTCGATATGGCACCCACAAGACGTTCACCCTATCAAGTATCAAGAGGGGTTAGCGAGTGAAAGAAGAGGTATTGAAACGCATACGCGTGGAGAATTTCGAGCGCCCTTTATGCCGTGCCATATACCACCGCCCACGGCACCCATTGCAAAGGCACCTCCAAAGTCATTGAGGACTACCCATGGGCTGGAATGGTGGTCAGTGATGCTCGTGGAGGAGAATGGGCTCATTTACCAAGGGTCTCGTGTGTGGTCTGCGTGAGACATGGAAGATGGTTTTAATGGACGGTATGAAACTGACTTGTGTCCAGCGAAGATTTTCTGTTGAGGGTAGGCCTGGAAATGAATGTCCACGTGACCGCGCCAATGAAACCCAGGAAGCGGCGGACTCGACTTTGGACGCGTCGCGGACAACGTTGAGCACGACGAGAACAGCAGTCAGAACGTTGTCGACGATGGGTGGCACGGCGCGCAGAGTGTCGCTGGCGTTCGTCGAGCTGCCATCGTCGCGGCCTTCAACCAAGCATCTCCCGCACGTGTCATCAGCGGGCCACAAAGAAAACGCGTTGTCTCGTTCATCTGCCTCTCAGATGAGCTCCAGCACGCCCCCCGCACCCGCCCACAACAAGCGAAAGCTCGATGTTGACGCCCCCGTCGCCGACCAGCCAGCAACCAAGAAGCATAAACAACCAAAAAACGCCATGCCACAGCCCGTCGTGAACGCGACCGACGAGTATCCCAACGGCTTCGTCTACTGCCATCAGTGCAACAAGAAACGTGACGCCACCGGTCCGTCTCATCCCTCCTCCCGCAGTCCATGCACTCACATCGCCCTCAGTCTCTGTCCGTTGCACCGCGAAAGACCGCAAGGGTCGCAGGTGCAACGCCAAGTACTGCAAGCCTTGCCTCAGGAATCGCTACGGTCTTCTTCTTGAAGACATCCTCGCCGATGGCGAAACAGACCAGGATAACCATGTCCACGGAGTGGACTATCACTTCAGGTAACTATTCCGTCCCATCCTGCCGGATGTCACAGATCAATGACTTGCCATCAGGTGCCCACGATGCGATGACGTCTGCAACTGCGTTGCGTGCAGAAAGGCCAAGGGCTTGCAACCGACAGGGTTCGTGGCCGTCCTCGTAAATGAAATTCAAACTAATACGCGTTTCCAGCAATCTCACCAATGCAGCACGCCAATCCGGTCTCACCTCGGCCGCCGATGTGCTGCGTCAAGACCCCAAAGCAGCCGTGAGTTTACTACATCATGGTCAACCATGCATCTGATCCGCTCCCTAGGGCCCGATGGCACATAAGCCGGGTGAGAAGAAGACAAAACAGCAACAGGCAGTGCATGATGCTGCTTCGAAGCACGACAGCAACAACAAATCCCTCTCAGCGCCAGTCAAAGGTGGCGCCAGACAGACCGCCCAGTCTTCAAAGTCGAAGACAGGGTCCAAAGCTAAGCCTACACCGAAGGCCAAGGTCAAGGCTCTCCCTAAACCAAAGTTGCTCGCAAAGCCTGTCTGGACATGCGTAGGTACTGCTCTCTCACGAATCGAGGCCGAAGAACGCATCAATATCCGCGAGTTTGCTCTGCGATTCTCCTCTGTTTTGGAGCTCTCCCGTAGCCATCTGGATGAATTAGATGAAATAAGGCCGTCACGAACTCGCAATCTCGAGGATGAGGGCGACGATCACGTCCCGTGGGTCAGTGAAGCATGTCTCAAATCACTCCTTCTTGGTCTCTTGAATATGGTAGATGCCAAAGGAGATCGCGAGAAGGTAGGCCCATTTGTACACGTATGCACCATCACTGATCCTGATCGAACTTGTAGCATCTGAATGCCACCGTTAAATCGATACGAGAAAGCGGCGCACACCTCAACAAGATATGGGCTACTCTTGCGACTCTCCGTGACTGGCAAGAGAACGCATCCACGTCTTCTCGCTCCACCTCCACTAGCTTTCCCCTTTCTTTTCCGGACCCTTTACCTCCTCCAGAGTCCGTTTCTATCATCCGGACACGTAGCGGAGCAAATCAGTCCAACACTGGGAGTGTTAATGTTCTCCGCACAGCTCAGCTTATTCCTGTGATCTCCGCGTTCGTCAATGCTGCTGTCGAATCTGAAGCAGTGAGACAGGAACTCGAAGCGGGAATCCAAGAATCCAAGGAACGGGTCAAGGAGGCGCGAGAAGCGCACCGCATCGAGAACGAGCGATTCGAGCAGGAAAAGGAGCGCGAAAAAACGACAGGAAAACGGGTAATCGTCTATTCCTTCCACTGAAGAATTACGTTGTTAACACGAGTTTGCAGCTGGACAAGACAAGGACGGAGTACCACAAGCGCATCGTGACAGCTATCGACGATGCGCTGAAAGTGGCTTCGTACGCAAACATTCCTCGAATCTTACCTTTGGGAAGAGACATAGAAGGGCGCATATACTGGGCTCTCACACCAGGGATGAACGAACGCGAAGACGCTCTAGACCTGCTTCAATCGTGTTCCCAGGGACGTGCCCACAGATCATCAAGATCCCGTCGCAAGCCCCTGGTGCCGTCCGAAGAAGATCGTAGTGCTCTCAGACAGTGGTCGTGGTTTGTTGCCGTTTGGGGGAAGAGACCTCCGATCACAGAACGTACCCTCGTCGACGACTCCGACGATAGCGAGGATGAGGAGGAAGACGACGACGAAGAACAGTGGTGGGGATTCTGGGAGCCCGAGGAAATTATGAAGCTGGCGTCTTGGGTCCACTTCGAGGCTAGCCTTGACGACGTCGCGCAGCAGATGTCTAACCGGGGGTCCCGCACGCAGTCTCCGGACTCGGATATAGACATGGAGGATCTGACCGGCGATGAGAGCTCTGAAGGCGAACTAGAGGACGATGATATGGAGGCCAGCACAATTCCGACCAAAGGCGAGATCATGACTCTGGTCAAGGAGTTGGAACATTACGCATCACTTCTCCGAGGGAGGCTCAAGAGAGACGAAGTGACGGAAGACACTCGCCCAGTCAGGAGGTAGAAAGCTTCAAGCTCTGGTCATTGCCACACCATACCCTGGCCAGCGCAGAGCGTTCTGGGACAATCCAAGGTTATATATGTTATACTCTATTTGTTAATAATGATAGAGTACTCGGGTTCGGTGCACACTTAGTTTGATACTTATATCCGTACATTGCATCTTCATAGAGACTTCGGTTTTTTTTGCTATTGAACATGAGACGTGAGCCTGGCAAGGAGATCGTTGTCGTCGATGGGACGTTCGACGCATTTCGAGAGTTGCTCCGCGAGACGGACAGCGAGCACATGCTTACACTGGTAGCAGAACTCGATCATGATGTGGGGTGCGAAGCATTATAATATGCAGGCTTACCATCAGATGAGACTCGCTCATCAGGACCGCGAATGCGAACGCAGGGCAGGTGCAGTAGCAAGACATGTGCGGTGACCAACTCAGACGGGGGAAGACGCTGTACGTCGCGGTGGACCCAAGGACTTCGTAGTGGCATCTCCCCCACGGCGTCCGGTACTTGAGCACTGCAGAACGACGACGTGAGCGAACGACGTGCGATTGGAGAAGGAGGCACATACCGCTCTCGCGGTCGACGAGGTCAAGCGCAGCCAAGAGCGTCGTGTCCGGGAACAGTGCACGAAGCTTATCGATTCCTTCCTCGACTTTTTCGCAAGTATCAGCACCGGCATTCGATAGAGGTCGCGGGGTCGGCTGACTTACGGCTGTCCTCATCGATAGAGCTCACGACGCCTTGCACGACGTGCCTCAAACTTGGGGTGGTGGTAGACATCAAAGGTGAGCACATTTGATGTCTACCACCACCCCGAGTACTAGGTTGTCCATCTGAAACCCTTTCAAGACCCGCTCCGCCGCTCCTAGTCCTTTTGGGAAATCGCGATCAAACATAGTCGAGATGGCACCTGCCGACTATCTCTTCGTCTTCGCTCAAGCACACGAAGAATTCCGCGTCCCAGAGCTCCAGTCTATAGCAGAACTCCATGGCTTCCATGTCGGATTCGACTACTATACTACCGAAGACCTCGCCAACGCCGTCAAGCGACCATTCATGATTCTCAGGTTGGCGGAAGAGGAACATGCGAGGCTTCTCGCAAACAGATGTATATTGATCAAGTACGCCCCCAAAGACCTTGACTGTCTCGACGTGTCGCTCACCCCCCGCCTTCTCCATCCTTCACCAGGTCGATCTACGATTTCTACGCACAGGGGTCGACCTACGACGAGCTACATGAAGCAAACAAACGCGTTCGATCTCTCTGGGAACACTATATTCCGGATACCTCCTTTAAATTCACAGTGATTGGATACAATCATGGGCTTTCTCAACGTCGTCAGCGCAACGTGATCGAAAGCTTTGCCTACATGGACTTTCTAGGCAAGATCGAGATGAAAAACCCAGAGATTACGCTAGGGGTGTTCGAGGAATGTGCGTTGTCGTGCGGCCGCTCGAAAAAAAGGATGACCTCGACCGCGGCTGACGTCCCTGCACATTGGATTCAGACGAGGATGATCGCCGACCTGACGGGCGCCGAAACGTAGACGGTGAATTCAAGCAAGCTTATTTTGGCAGGTTGGTACGTGTTGCTTGATCCTCCTCTCGTCCGTCTAGCACCATGTCATACCCACTGGCAGGTTGCGGAGGGCACAGCGCGAACCCTCATCAAGACGTTCGACGTGAAAAAACGAGCATACTTTGGGAATACGAGCATGGAAGCGGAGATATCGTTGCTGATGGCCAACCAGACGCAGGTGAGTTGCTTCTTGTCGTCATAATGGATCAGCCGCTCGAGCTGTGGTAGGCCGCGCCAGGAAAGCTCGTGTATGACCCGTTCATCGGAACAGGAAGCATGGCCTACGTGCGTACTCGATGCATCGCTGCATGCGCGCGCATGATTTTGACACCGTCACATCAGACGACAGCATATTTTGGAGCACACGTGTACGGGTCTGACATTGACGGTCGACAGATGCGCGGAAAAGGTTGCGTCCTGTCCACACGGATGCAATATCCTGACTGACGTTGTTTCCGAAGCTAAAACACCGGGTATCATCCGAGCGGCTGCTCAATACGGAGTCGCGCAGCGGATCGTAGACCTTTGCACGTTCGACGTCACGCGCCACCCCTGGAGATGTGGCGGGCTCTTTGATGCTATCATCACAGACCCACCGTGTACGTCCCCCGATCCGATCATACACTTACCCCGTGGAACTAGCCAGAATCTGACGCATGGAACAGACGGCGTACGGGCTGGCGCCAAACGCCTCGGACGCAAAAAACACCGTGATGACAGGCCACCCCCTCAGATTCATCGACCGTAAGTTCTTCCGGATCTGCCCACGGATAATCACAACCGGGGTTTGTTGTGGATGTGTTCCAGAGACACAAATGAACCGTACATTCCGCCTACGAAGCCATACGAACTCTCCGCCTTGATCGCCGATCTCATTCTCTTTGCTCGCTACCAACTCAAACCCCGCGGATTGCTCGTGTTTTTCCTGCCCACGGTGACAGAGACGTACGAGGAGGTGGACGTCCAAGCCGCGCTCTGCGAGGGAATGGAACTCGTGGCGAATTCGGTGCAAGGGTTCGGAAGTTGGGGTAGACGGGTGGGTATCGCAAACTGCCTTGGGCAGTAACACGGACTGATTCGATGCTCGTAGCTTATCACGATCCGCAAGGCGACGACAGAGAGTTATCCACCACCTACGTTCGATTCTGCCGACCCCAACGATGTGGAAAGTTTGCGTGCTCCAGCCCACAAGGATTTCAGGGAAAAGTATTTTCAGGGATTTAAGAAAGCGAGCGAGCAATGACCTACATGCTATCAAACAAATGACCTCTCTACTGGTTGTCGTTGCCCAAAATAAAATATTCACCTGGCAGACCTCAGCTAATGTGAGCAGTACAGGAGAGCATGTAGCGTCGGTATATACGTAAGTACGGTATAAGTCAGTATGTCTGACAAGTCAACGAACTGCGAACAGTCACAAGAGAGAAAACAAGACATGCAACGAGTCAAGTTCAGACGTCTCCATCCCACACATCACGTCTGTGGATGGCCGCCCTTCCTCCCCATCTCTACCCCTTAGATCTAGCTCCTTGTCCAGACCGACCATCACGAGGGGTCCTTCATCATCTCCAGCTCTTCCGTGGTATTAGGATTGGAAACCATGGGGACGGTACTGTTTGCTGCCATAGTCTCGTCCAGCTCTCGGCGGGCTTGCCGAGCGCGGATAAAGAATACAACCGTTCCGAAAATCACAACGATCGTCCCATGGAAGATAAGAGCATTATCCATGTTGTATGGTGGGTTTGCGGTTGAGGGGGCACGAAGGGCGCCTTCCCCTGAATCGAAATAAGCTGATCAGTATATCGGATAAAAGGACGAGAGGAAACACACCGAGGATGAGGATGATACCAAATAAGTTTCCGCTGTGAGGCGTGAGTGCGGCTAAAGTGGGCTGCAAATAGTAGGCTCACCTGCACCATAAAAGGGCCGCACTCGCATCTGCATTCCTCGTCAGCTCGACTCCGAGCTCCAAACCAATGGGAAGCATCGCCAAGGAGCATATCCCGATGACGACGAAAATGACAAACAGTGCGGTGGTGTTATTTGGGCGGACTTGTGGCGGTCAGAGTGGTGTCGAGGTAGGAAAAAAGAAGCCTACCAGCCCAGATCAAGGAGAACCAACCAGCTGCTACGATTGGGACCAGGACCTTGAGAGTGATACCGAGCCTATGGGTGAAGATTCGGTCGAGTAATGGCGCGGTGACGATTGAAGCGACGATGCCGGAAAGTAGCAAGGATGCACCCATTAGTCCAGCGGTCGTGTCCGAATATCCCATGGGTTGCTGGAGGGAGGGCGGTAAAGCTGCGTGGGTAGACAGACAGGAGAGAGATAGTACTTACGAACCACTCGGCTGACAATACACTGAGAGCATTGGTAGCGCCAACGAATACTCCAAAAAGAAGAGTGACGATGACAAAGTCAAGGCGTTCATGTAAGGTCATGTACGCATCTCGTGGAACCGACCAACCCAAGACGGCACGGCAAAGAGATGTCAAGGTTTGAGGGGGTTTTGAACCAGCATATGCTAAGAAGATGAGGGTTGATTTAGGGAAGTAGGGAAAGGGTTTTGGGCTTACTGGGGGGAGTAGGGGGGGCATCGGTGATGAAGAGAACGGCGGGCGTAGCAGCTGTGGAGATGATCGCTAAAACCAAAACCTAGAGGGATGGTGAGGTGATGAGTATCACTGGTGGAAGGAAGGGTAGGGTGATGTGATAGGGATGACTGACAGATTGGCGGGCGGTACTGAAGAGGGGAGAGAGCAACTGGGCGATTGCGCCGCCTATTGGATTGGCTGTATGGACAAGTGAATGAGATGGATAGGGAGCGGGAAGGGGAATGGACAGACCGATTGCGATAATCATGGTTGCGGTAGTGCGGCCCTTGAGATCGAACCATTTTTCGGAATACATGGGACCGAGGACCTGGAATATGGGTTGTGCAATTGCAGAGAATGTCTTTGTGATGAAGAAAATGAGGGGAGTTGAGGCAGAGTGAGGGGGATGTGATATTACCTGACCAAAGATGAGAAGGGTATAGGCGGACTGGGATGAAAGGGAGGTAGTGGTGCCAGCATAACGAATCCATCCGGAGATGAGGGTCATGAGAGCACAGATTTGGGCCTAGAGGGGAGGCGATGAGGGAGGGAGAGAGGAATAGACGGGGACATACACAACGACTGATGCCGAAACGAGAGGAGAAAATAGGGACAAGGAGGGAGACGGGGATGAATATACAGGAGATGATGTTACCGAGCCAATTAACTTGGTCTACGGATATGTCAAACTCTGTGGCAGCTGGAACAAAGGATGGGTTGAGATTTAAGAGAGGATATTAGAAAGATACCTTCTGTTGAGATTGGACCGAACCAGGCCCATGGCATGCCAGTGACGAAGCCGAGGATGACCTGGGCGGTAGTGATAAAAGATGCAAAAATAACGCGAGAGGGACGTACGAAGCCGATTAGGCCAGCGAACCTCCTCTTGTATAGCCTGTAATTGACTTGGGGAGCGAAGGACATGCTGGAGTTGTGCAATGATGACTCGGCAGAGTCAGTGTTGGCCATGGTCGTCGTCGCCGTCGTCGAATATTTGGCAGCTGAGCTGGCACATGGACATCTGGCGTCCCTCTCCCGGGCCCAATCTGATGTAAATCTACTCGTTACAACATCCGTGGTCGAACTTTCCGTTTTCGGAATAGACTCGGCTCATCATCCTCTTTCGAACCAGCCCGGTTCGACTCTCCCGGGTCATAAATCTCGCCTAGCCCAACTGCGACAGTTTTCTTCCGCAACTTGAATGCCCGCACATCCTCCTCCCCCACCTCCGCTGCCCCTCGTTTCTCCCCAAGCCCTCCCTCACTTCCCTTGGTCCCCTCCTCCTCCCCGTCCCCGGTCCTAACCACCACCGTCCATGCCCCCGGTGTACCCGCGTGCATCCTTTGTTGCGCCTCTTCTGCATCAGGGTCACCGTACCCAAGCGACGCTGCGGTGCTGTAATTCGCATACGGATCAGACGGTTTCATCTTTGCCTTCGGCTTTGGTGCAGCCGTGGTTTCCCGACTCGCTCCTCCTGAGGAACTCACCCCTCCACGTCCAGACGCGACATCCAGCGCATACGCCGCTTCCGCAGCCTGTCATCAAACGTCAGTCGCGTGGCAACAACAATCCATCAGACACACCTTCCCAACGCTCGCCATGATCCCCTTCTCCTCCTCCCTCTCCCTCACTCGCTTTTCCCCTTCCTTGTACAGCCCTCTCACGAACCGTTCCACATTCCCTTTGTGTCGCAGTCCATTCTCGTGCTGTTGTCGCGATGGCTTGTCGTCCGCGATGTAGATGTTACAGTACTTGCAGTGGTACCGTTTGTGTGACACCCAGTATTCCGACATGACGGTAGCTAGTCAAGACCTACCACTCGATTATGTAATATACCATCCAAGATGCCTTGAATTGCTAGTCCGCGTCCAATCATTTCTCCGACTCCTGCAACTGAGTGAGTACATTGGTTGTATCAAGACCATGAATAGAATGACCCCGCTCTGCTTTGTTACTTGACAATAGAAACAACCCATCTTTCACCTCTCGACAAGACCAGTGTTCCCAATGAGCGAGAACAACCATCTCGGCCCAGATGACGTTCAGATAATCCAAGATGTCGAGGATATGGAAGAAATAAACGCCATCACAGAACTTGGAACCACACTGATCCAGGCGATCCTTGAAAAGGAGCCCATGGACAACATTCGTGACCTCATCGACGCAGGCGCACCCCTCTGGTTCCAGGACAACCAAGGAACCTCCCCCTTGCACGCAGCCGCCTATGTCAGCAACGACCAGCTTGTAAAATTCCTCCTCGAAGAGGGCGCACTATGGAACGCAGGCGAGTCCTTCCTATCGTCCCCTCTCCAACCCTCACATCGCCCGCGCATCAGTGGACAACCTTGGAAATACGGCTGGCGACATCGCATTGTCCATGAACAACGACGCGTGTTATACCCTCATTCGTGACGCTGGCATTCGTGCAGGTGCTTCATGCACAACTACACTCTCCGCTCACCCTCATTGAAACTCTGACAGAATTGCTTCTTACACTTGTCTCTTCAAAGTCATCACTGATCGAAGCACCCTCCTCCTTGGTGATCCGTAATGACGATCCCTCGGCAGCCGGATCCACAGATGCATTCCTAGCTTCACGCTTACAATACACCAAAGATGTCAAGGGTCAAGAAATATGCCTTTTGAAACTCGAGGATGGCGGAGAGGTAGGCGTCATGATGGGATGGGAACGTGAGATCAGTAAGCAGTTTGACTGTCTCCCCGATGACGTGCGTGTTGCATACAAGAGTGCCCAGTGCGCAAAACAGTCGACGAACTTTGCTCGAGTCACCCAAAGCTGGACACTGGGCTCAAGATTCTCAATGTCGGATTTGGTCTGGGTATCGTTCGTGAATCCCGCTTCCGTTCTTCGTGACCGTGTCTGATGTTTGTCAAGATCGACACCATGTTTCAATCACTCTCCAAACCACCCTCTCTCCATGTCATTATCGAGGCGCATCCCGATGTGCTTGCTCACCTGGAAGAAAAGGGATGGGACGAGAAGACGGACGTGAAGATTCTGAAAGGCAAGTGGCAAGATGTACTCTCCAGCGATGAGTTCCTCGGGCTGGGCAAGTTTGATGTCGTCTACACCGACACATTCGCGGAACACTATGACGGTGAGCTTGGCGTCCTTGTACGAAGTATGACCCTTAGCATATTTGCAGAACTTCACAAGTTCTTTAAACGTCTACCAGATCTCCTAGACGGGCCTGACGCTCGGTTTAGTTTTTTCAATGGATTAGCCGCGACGAGTATGTCCGAGTCTTTCTCTCCCCTGGCCTTTAGACGGATGCTCATCAAAGGCATCAAGACGCGCTTTTTTACGATGTCTACACTCGCGTGTCCGATTGTCACCTGTCTGGAATCGGAGCCGAGGTCCATTGGCATGATGTCGAGGTTGGACTGGACGACCCAGAAGACGATGAACGATGGGGAGGGACACGAATATATTTCACTCTGCCCATATACCGCCTACCGATCGCCCAGCTTAAGAAAGAGTAACGAATTTCACTTGTGACTTGCGATTTGATTTCATTGTGCAGCCGATGTCGACAATTAATGAAAAACGAAAAACTGTACCTTACTACGCATGGAACCTGATCGTTAGCCAGGAGAATGGTAGAGCTGGCGTTGGAATGTAATGAACCCGTATTCTAGACTGTTTTTCTGCTTTTCCTGATTCGGAGAAACTTTGGGGTGTTTGATGCCTGTGAACTTTTTTGCGGGTCTCGACAAGGTCAATGCCAATTTGGAGTGAACTTGTTGTCAACCAGACTGTTGTCATGTCACCCAGTCCCCTTATCGCCGAGTTACGGGCGATTCAGCGTTTTTCCTTGTGAATCGACCTTGTAAGATAAAGACCACCTCGCCTGGTGCGTTAATTCCTAAGACACGACAGATAGTGCTCGGAGCTGGTCCTCCCCCAAACCGACGACTTCACTCACTACTCACAATCAAACGAAAACCGTCTCTCACTTTTGCAGCAATCCCACCATGAGCGTCCCTTTCTCAGTTGACTTGAAACGAGCCACCACCGATGTCGTAGTGGTGAGCTGCTCTGCTCGTCTCCTGCTTTTGCACAGGAGAGCTGAATTTCGATCAGGAGTTATCTCACTCTCAGGTCCCGCCTACGTTGCCTTTCGAAGTGAAGGATTACGTCCGTCACCATTGCCCTGTCTCTTTCGCTTAGGCGAGCTGATCATCTCTTTGCATAGGTCTCACCCAACACATGGGAGATCCGTGTGTCGACTCTCACCCGGTTAGCATCACAGTACTGTCGACCCATATTTGAAAGAGCCTATCTGGTCGTCATGTTGATGTACGTCTCAAACCCCTCCATTCCGGCATAGATCCTGATATCTCGCTCGTGGAGGCTGACCTTTTTGGTCCCTATCACGACCTACTACGCCACCCTCCAATCTCTGGAGAGCACCACCAACGACGTAGACAATCGAGCATGGCTTGCGCGATTCAGCTGTTTCGCAGTCACGATCGCAACGTGGATTGTCTTGTCCGCGCCCATGGTTGTCTGGAAATACCTGGTGCGTATTCTCCCCGTTTTCCGTGCCACCTTTTCCGCGCGTCCAAGTAATGACATTGTTGCTCAGGGAAAAGTACGCGTATTGAAGCTGGTGGATCAATGGACCAGAACAGACGCGCTTTCTGCATCCTCATACGGAGTCGCTCCCGTTTGGAAGGCGAGTTCACCCGGGTTGTTTAGGGATGGCGTCGTACGTGTCAATCGTGTACCATAGTACTGTCCACCGACCGACCGACCGATCTTTTTCTCCACAGGTGTTGACGGTGACTGTCCCCTTGACCAAGAAGAGCCATTTTGATCGTGACAGTTATTTGCCCCCAGTAAGGACGCCTTCACCTTCTTTGTTCTTTGCATGATGAATTGATGACCTTGATACGTCAGTACGTTTCCGCAGGCGACGAGGCACTGCCTTCTTACGGTGATTCGAAGATGGTCCAGTGGTCAAAAGATCTCAGAGGCGGGATCAGATATGGAGACCTCCCGATCTACACCAACGACAAGTTGACTCTAGTCTAAGACTGGGACAAAGGTGGATGACCAGGCAGTTGGATAGAGTCCAATTTCCAGGCCGTAAAAGGCCGTTATGCTTGGATGTGTACTGGTAACACAATGCGTTGATCGCTCCCTAGTTTGTATCCATGTGTTTGTATACTATGTATACTTACCTTCCATCGTTTTTGTTTGTGTGGTGTGTACTTGGAGACTTGTCAGCGACACCGATAGCAGCGTTCTCGAGAGACTAGTTTGCCAGCGATTGCGAGATCATGGATTGCTCAAATATACCGACACACTTCTTAGATCATTCACGCTCGATTCGCGAGTCACCATATATTCACTCATGCGCGTCACCATCGCTGGAATCATTTTCGACAGGTAATGTCATCATGTCATTAAGACTTTTGATCAAAGAACGCATTGAGCTCTCAGAGATCACGTTCGATAGGTACCTACTCACCAGTGAACAAAGGGCCGGAGAATCCGTGCAACCTCTTCAAGTTCTTGGACGAACGTCCCCGTTAGTACCTGATCATCGGTGAACCTGTTGGCGAGCAAGACAGAAAGCAGATCAACACGACCAGTTGACCAAGAGACCACCTCGGAACGTACGTTCGCGAGACAGCTAGAGAGCGACATTTGAGAAGGTCAATGTCCCTGCGTTCCAAATACCAGTAGGTAATCAGCGGCGGAAGATTGATAAAGCGTACTCGTGATTCTTGTCCACTCCCTTTGGCGCTGTCTTCAGTTCATCTTCACGGCCAAACACGTTCTGGCGCTTTCCTTTTGGATGTGGGCGTGGATCGCCGAAATGTGCCACGAACTCTGGCTCCGAGATGATCTCGCGAAGACGGTCGGAAGAATGCTTTATATGATTCCTTGCACAAGGTTGAGGGATTATCACTAGATCTGTGTGAAAGCTCTACCTTATCATGTTGAGTTCGTTCTTGGCTGGACACCATGCCCCAGCAGCAAGCAAACTCTCGTCTCCTGGTTTGACTGCACATAAAGCATGAGCACGGAGACCAGGAAGTTGACAAGGGGGACAAACACACTCATTCTGATTTCGCGCAGACTCAGGTAAGGCAGAACATCCACAGAAACCACACTTACATATGATCTCAAAGGTGCACGTCAGACGAACTGCCGAAGCGGCGTCTCACAAAAAGCAAATATCCCCTTTCTGCCGCTTCTCGAAAAACTTGCAGAGAATCCAGTCTTGTAGGGTGTCTTATCGTTGCTGAAACGAATCTAAACCTGGCTCAGTGAGACAACGTGCACAGATGTAGTTCCACGGACGTCACGGTAAATTCGATGAATAACGTCCTTCGGAGGTAACGGTGGGATCTGAGAGTCTACCTCAGTAAGCATTGCGGTGAAGGCCTCCACGAAATTCTTGAATTCTTTCTCGCATTGTCGATAGACAGGCTCTGTGTTGCAAAAAAGCACTGTAAGTGAGAGTCATAATAGTGGTAACAGCGGTGAGGTACGATACCATGAAGTTTGAACCTAGGATACGCAAATACAGTTCATGGTGGAACAGAGAGGTCACGAGGAGCGTATATGCTCACCAGACGCGATCATTGCATGCCGGGTCTCGCATGTGCATTAGGAAATCCAGCGTGTGCTGTGATATCTGACCTTCAGGCGCTGTCGAATGGTTTTGTGAGTTGTAAAGAGCGTCCTCGATGGAACAACGTACATACCCCATCCAGTCGTCGGAGCCTCGACGACTTTACCGACCACCTCCTGACCATCCTTGAGCTCGACGTCACTGTCGCGTTCATCCTTGGCGATATCCTCGACCGTCTTGCGCTTCTTCCTCGCAGGCGTCCTCTTCTCTGACACACCCTGCTTGGACTTGGAATCGGTCACAGTATTACGCGCAGCCGGCTTGTGCTTTGAGGTTTGCGCCGGCGTGCGTTTCGAGGACGACGCGTCGCGTCGGCGTTTCTTCTGGGCCTCGGTCCTCCAAGTCGCCGCGTCGTCAGACTCCTCATCGAGCGCGTCGCTATGTAAAGAACGTTCCGCTTCTTCGTTGTCGCTGCCGGAGACGTAGTCCTCGCTCACATCTTCGACTGGCGATTCGGAGCGCGTGTTTGCAGGTTTCCTCGCTTTGGTGCTGCCGCGCTTCGCCATGATACAGGTATTGAGAAGAGCAGACTTGTAGTAAGAATCAGGAAGACTATCGTGATTTCTCTCAGTGTTGTGGAGATTCGGCGGTGGGAGACTCTGTAGGCTCTTACGAATCGCTCACCACCCTGAATCAGTGAATGTCACGGGTGGCGCGAAGTTCCTCTGGGCTGGATTCAAATCCTCACCAACCATGGTCGACACAAATCATACGATTCATCCAACGCCATTATGGGACATACGGACACGGGCAGAACAGTTCAATCCCAAAACTAGAGCAAACTGCTTGATTCCTCGTCTTAAAACTATCCAGTTTCCAGGCCAAACGGCAGGTGCGGGAATGGTGTAGTTGGCAACTCCTTGCATGGTTTAGATGTCAATGTCAAAGTCGGGGTCGCTCCTGGAAGGGTCGTCCCATGATCCATAAGTGAAATCTTGGCCAGGAGTAGAGTAGTACGTACAACCAGCAAATACCAGGAAGCTTGACGAGGTGAGAACTATGTAGAAGGCTGAGCAGTGCCATTACCAGTGACGATCAACTGAGCACACTCTGGGTAGAATTGGGGTTGGTTGGCGGAGTGGATGGCAAGGAACTCGTGGCGGGTGAAGTGATTTCCAGGAACTAGGGAAGCAGGAATGGAGACTGTCCAGGAGTTATTGTTGGCGACGAGTTCGCCCATGGCCCAGGCGTCAGTCAGAATGTCACCAGAGATGAGACCAGCTTGCTCGATCCTGAACTGGAGAACGTGCTGGTGAGTGCTAACTCGACCGTCTCGAACTTCAATTGCCTAGTTCAACGAGGCGGTATCTATACCAGCACTCGTGCGAGACCCCTTGCAATTATCCATGTAGAGACTTGCGAGGTATTTTAACCTTGAGTCAGTCTTCCCAGTTCCTGGGACACTCACAGCCGAAGCCAAGATAGCGAAGGCGGTGGATAGGATCATGCTGCGAGAACGCAATGTGCTGCAGAAAGCATGCGGTTAGGTATCAGATAAGTTATATAGTCTCCCGGGCGTGGGCATCCCTCGGAAGTATCTTGTGAGTCAACACTGCGAAGAACCACATTCACCCGAGACTTTGTAGTACTCGGCACAGCGACGACACAAAGAACAGTGTAAGAAAAACTGTTACTAGGGAGTGACAGGTCATCAGTACGTGGCATGGATAAACGTGCCTCAAAGCGAAGAACATGTACTCAAGGTATAACTTGTGTCATCAATGCGGGGTTGATACTGAGCGGAAAAACAACTACTTAAACTTTGCTCACATCACAACACATGCATGATGCTGTGTCTGCGCACCCCGAGAGCAAGTGAGAGTACATCAGCTGGCACAAGCGATAGGCTTGTCGAGCCTTTGAAACCAAAATTAATGCGGAACAATCCTCAAGGGATGGGCCCTGTGCACGCTAGAGAGCGATAATAACGCGGGCCAGAGTCTGAAAGAGCACCGGGAGGTGGTTATTGATCTTCGGTTGCGAGAATGGAGCCATTTGACTAACAGTTCAACTCAAGTGATCCGTGGCACGTCCAGGCACATAGCTGGAAGACGGTGCTGCGCGACTTGTTGAATGCAGAACACAGCTGTGAGTAAGTACATGACCTTCACCTTAATAGAATATGACCGTCGAGGCCTATGAAAACTACAACCCGAGCTGACCAAGAGCAAAGGGGAATGCAACGGGCAATTGATTGCGAAGATAGTCACTCGTCCTCGTGAATAGTAATCTTCTGTTCCGTTGCTATGCGAGGTGCCTCGACCGGCTGAGGGGCAGGCTCGTCGCTGTCAGCAGGGGCGAGTGCCTCACGGGCGTTAGCCTCAGGATCATCCTCATCCCCGTCCTCATCAGACTCCTCTCCAGGTTTCCTGAACACGAGTTCCTTCCCATTAACCAATCTGCGTTTCTTCAAGGGCACATCAGAAGTGCCAGACTGTCCGGGGCCAGCTTTATCCGAAGACTTGGTCTTTGCACGCTCCTTCTTCTTCTGCCTTTTTGTGCGATTCTTTGCAGTCTTTGCTTCAGCGAGGTCTTCAGCTTCTTTGCGCCGTCGCTCGAACTCTTCTGTTTCTGTTTCCTATTCGATGACATTGAGCTTAGTGGGGAAAGACATCGCGGAGGCACATACTTTTCTAGCCTCCTCCTCCATGATCTTGAGCCTCTCATACTCCCGTCTCCTGCTCGCCTTGTATACGTGGAACTCGCCGCTTCCTGCACCAGCACTTGAGCCCTGCACGTTCTTCATCATCTCTCGTGCTGCACGTATTGTCTTTTCCTTTGGTGCAGGGGGGACATAGGCTGGTTTGCTAGGGTCCTTGAGCAGCCGTTCGAGTTGCGAGCGCTGACGCTCGAGTGGGGTGAGTGCATGACGGGATGTCCCTGGTGCTGGCGACGCAGAGTGTGAGTTCGGCGCGGGCGAGTTTGACGTTGACATGGATCGTGTCCAAGTTGGTACTTGGCCTTAGCAAAACATTCACCAACAACACTACACTGGCTACATATGTCTCTAGGATACATCTCAGGGTCATCGTGAACGGGGGGAATATTATTCCAAATACTCGAATACGTTGTAGCACCATAGGTGATTCTATACAACTGTAGTCCAATAGGCATTAGGAAGGCACAACTGGGGGAGGAGTAGGGAAACCCACGAAGTACTGCGTTCACGCAGCCATCATTCTCTGGATTGTTGGTTATTTGTGCGTACTTGCCGAACACAACCTTGCCTCTAGTCGTAACCATTCCCAACTCTGAGACGTTGACTTCAATCACTGTCCCCTTGGTCAAAACACCGAGCTGGGTATACATCGGTGACTGGGGGTTTTTCTTGACGCCTAATATCTGCAACTGGAATGTTGCTTTCAGGCCGGCTGTTGGAACGATTGAATAATGACACCAAATGAACATTGCACGCGCTCACGATGAGTGACGTTAGCTTTTTTGTATCGCAGAGCCATCGGTCTGATGAACCGTTCCATCTTGACGGGCTTTCGTGTAAAACCCTCGCCAACAAAGGTGGCTTTTGTCACCATTCGCTTCCACGATTTGCTCTTACTCTTGCCGGTCTTGACGACCTTGAACATCTCGTCTTCAGCAATACCCCGAACCTTGGGTAATGGCACAGAGAATTTTGCGGCCTTGTCTTTGCGTTTTTGTTTGATGGCCGATGAGAGTGCCTTTGCGTCTTTTTGGCCCTCGCGATCGAGGAGGTATGTAGGAAGGGCACCATCTGGGACGGCGGAAGAGTCTGCCTGCTTGACGTTGCGTTCGTCGTGTGCTTTGAGTGTCTTCTTGAGTTGGACCTTTTCTGCGTGACGCTTGGCATGAAGGATTTTCGCCTTGATACCGAATGTCTTTTGTGCAACTGCGGACGACTTGTGAACGGCCCTGGCCTCCCTCTTACGCCTGGAGAGGTCAGTTTGGATAGGTCGGTCGGGGAGATTGCCAGATATACATACTTCCGTTCGTAATAGTCTAGTCGTCTGCCATGCCGTTTGATATGCTCCTCGATATATTCATTCTACAACTCGTAGATCAGACCGTGTAAAAGCCTTGCTATCTTATCCGAAATACCTGCGGCTGTCTGCGGTGTCAGTGAAAGAACCGAGTAGCGGCGAGGAGGGGACTTGCCATCGTGCACAAAGTGTAGAGTCACAGGAGGGCTGCGGCAAGTGCCGAGTTTGCAAGTTGCCGCCAACGCTGAAGGCAAGGGCGCGGTTGAACACGACCACGACCACGACCGCGTCCAACGTATTTCTCCTTCAGCTATCATACCCACTCACGCAAGTCGTAATGTGGCAAGACTCGAACAACCACTATGGCGCGTCTTCCTCTCACAGTCCTTACTACCCCATGCATGCCCAGCAAAACGTACCCCTCCAATTCTACGCCGCAGGCTCTGACCAGGGCCAGTTCTATCCTGGCTCGCGTTCAAGTTTAGAAGGCAACTTGGGCACTTCAGGCTCATTGGCATCTGGCGGCGTCGCTCAGGCGTATGGCGGTACGATTCAGCAGCCCGGCGGTTGGTGGACTGCCTTTGGCACCGGTGGATTCGAAGGCGAGCCTCCATTGCTAGAAGGTGAGGCGATGTATGGACTGGTGGGGGTACCTGTTTCAAATCACGCCCGCAGAACTAGGGATCAACTTTTCGCATATACGAGCCAAATCCCTGACCGTCCTCAATCCACTCCAGCAAGTGGATGAGCATATCATGGACGACGCCGACCTCGCAGGTCCTCTCCTCTTCTTCTTCTTGTTTGGCATGCTTCTGCTTCTGGTCAGTAGTCTTTCTTTCGACGGTACCACCAGCCGACTTACAACACCCAATAGTCCGGAAAACCACAGTTTGGCTACATCTACGGTTTCGGCTTGCTGGGGTCGATGTCGATATACACCCTCCTCAACCTCATGTCCGACAAAGGCATCGACGTTTACCGCGTCGTGTCTGTTTTGGGCTACTGCCTACTCCCAATGGTCGGCGTCGGTGCAGTAAGCGTAGTTGTAACGCTCGAGTATGTGCTGCCCGCCTTGTTCGAGTCCATCCGCTTACTGGATATATGCACCTAGCGGAATTGTTGGCTACCTGCTCTCTTTGATCTCAATCATATGGTGCACGTTCTCTGCATCGGGCATCTTCGTAGCGGTGCTGCGCATGTCGGAGCAACATCTTCTAGTTGCATATCCTGTCGGCCTGCTCTACGGATGTTTCGCGTTGTTGAGTGTCTTCAACGTAGGCGCAGGTGGGCCTTCTGGTAGATAGGTTGCTCGCTAAAATATTCAATAACGCACTCTCCACTCCTGGCCAACCTGGCTTGACTGAACCCAAGTTGACAAATGAACACCAAACTAGCAGTTCCATACTACTTTATGAAATTTAATCGCAATGCTGAATGAGCGAGGGACATAAGGTAGAGTAAAGAGATTACAGTGTGTTTAGTAGTTCCTTTCCGTCCTGTTCGACCTCAGCTGCTGGCTGTACAAAGTTAGGAGTGCCTCCATAATCCCCTCTAGGGGCATCGTTGCGTATTCATGAACATACTGAGGTAGTGAATCCTCGAGGTTAAACCCCGACTTCTTGAAGAAGGGATGCATCACATCTGGTGTGGCCTCTCCCAGCTGACGCATCGTCAATCGCTGTATCTTCCTTTCTCTAGGTTCGTACACCAATGTCAGTTTTCCAGGGCCGCTCAACGAACCAGAAGCCGTGGATGGAGTGTTACCCTCCCCTTCGTGCGGCTGCGTCGACCGTCTGGCTGAGGAAGTAGAGTCCATCACCGATGTACCATCATCAGCAGGAGCAGAGGATATACTGGCTCCGACCTGGTTCTTCGTCAACAACGGCGAAATAGTGTTGTCTTCTGCGTGCGGTGCTGTGGATCCTGATACCACCTCAGTACCAGATCCCAGACCCTTTTTTCTCGAAGATGGTCCAGGAGGACTGCTCAGCTGGGTGCTCGTGGATCCCTGCACCTGTTCCAATTCCCTCGACAAGTTCTTCCGCAGCCCCGTGAGCCATGCGTATAGCGCCATGTTGAGTGTGATGTAGATGTCTTCCGGGCTTTTATCTCCTCCTTGAAATGTACTGTAGAAATCATACACCAGGCGGGCTGTGAGGTCTTGGACGGACTCTTCGGTGATCATCAGCATCTTCATGGAGGGTAGGCCAACGATGTTCGACTCGAGGGGGTTCTTGAAGAGTGATGATACCCAGGATGGATCCTGTGAGACGGTGGTGGTCGACGGCAGAAGTGACCGAAGCTGACTGAATTTGGAGATAGCCAGAGAGGTGAACGACAGGTGGACTTCTCTGCGAGACGGTACACTATCCTGTACGGTCCGGTTTAGACTGGCATGCACGTCGCGACCAATGAACTGCGCAAGCTCGGTATCCGCCATCGAGCGAGGGAACAGGATGAGTCTGAGCATCTCGAGCCTAAAGCTCATTTGTTGGCGAACCAGGTGAGAGATGTCTGTCTCTGCTTCTTTAAACTTGGTCCTTGCGGACTGCAAGAAAGCAGAGGCCACTTCCGTAAGTGGCTTGTCCGGTCTTGGGCCTTGAGTAGCGCGGAATGCCTCTGATTCCCGACTAGCTCCAGCTCGTTGAATGGCAATGTTTGCTTTGAATCTGTTGACATAGAGCATGAGCTTAGGGATGGTAGATATTGTGGCCAGGGCGATAATTTCTTTGCCATGAACGGTGAATGCAAGGAGAAGTGGCCGGTCCTTGTCTCCAGTTGTTGAAGAGATAAGCGACCAGTCGTCATGAATATCCACCTGGATCGGATCCGCACTGCAACGGAAATCAATTATATGGTCCGCTACTTGGCACGAGAAGACCGACCGATAAACCAGCAAACGCTGATGCTCCGACTCCAGCTCAGCGCTCAAAGGACCACTGGTCATGGTGAGCTCCAACAACCTTGCGGAATTGGATTCCGACAGAAGTGCCTCCCCATTCCTACTGATGGTATGGAACATGCAGTCCGCTACGGTCACATGGCCAGATATATTCCCTTTCGCGAATATGGCAACATTTGTAATGGATAGAGACAGCTCTCGACATCTCTCCGAGAATCTTGTGCGGATGAGGGTGTCTTCCATGTTGAGCGTGACGTTGCTAATGGATTGGCCAAGGTCGACATTGACTTGGATTGAACGTATGCGGATGATGATTGCTGTTGTGACTTCTTGCTTGACCACAGGACTAGCGGCGCGTGGAGCAGGTGAGAGAATGCCAGACGCCTCTGGAGATGTGCGCTCCGAGGCAATGAGCGGAATACGGTCCAACCATACTGCCTTGAAGCACAGCATGTCCTGCAGGCGCGAAAAACGTATACCGCCTGACATGTCGGTGCTTACGACCAAGGATACCGTGTTGTCAATGTTCCTGACAGAATCTTCGGTCTTGGCGAACGCCAGCGAAAACGCAAGGTTACGGGCAGCTAGGTTAACACAGTCTTCACTCAAGAACCCGTGCTTCAGGCCCACAGTGAGGCCATCGACGGAGCCGGTAAAGGTCACCCTGTCTGCACCAGGAGAGATGCACACTACAAACCCTCCACTTTCCCACCGCAAGGCTGCCAGGACGTTGACATCAGGTTGACACGTAAACTCGAGGGTTGATTGGTCGATGCGGAGTGAAAAGTTGATCTGCAGTCTGGAGGTCTTCTGAAGATCTGGTACTACCGCGGGGGATGAGGAGGGTACTGGCCCGCCGCCTTCAAATACCACGGAAGGATGGGAGAGCTTATCATGGCGAGTGGTCATCCGCATCCGCGTCTGCACGAAGTCGGTGATATCTGAGACAAATGGTAGTAGAGTGGGCCTGAGAGTGTTCTGACTAGCATGTATCTTGGCCTTGAAGATCAAAATGGATGGTTGCAGTGGCCGAGGGATGGCGCTGATGTTTGAGGATGTTCGATACTCTATCCATGCGGACACGACTGGCAGTCTGATCAGCTCCGTGCCTGTCGTTGGTAGAGAATCATCAATATCGTCCGAAAATGCAGAGGACATTGCCCTCTCATGTCTCCCTTCACTATGCACACGAATTTCACCACTTTCAAAGACGAAGGCCCCAAAGATATTTGAGCTGGGCTGTTCATCGGCCAGAGAAATTGCGACGGGCAACGGCCCTGGAGGTTGGGGGGCTGCTCCTTGAGGGATATTACTGGTGAGACGCTCCATCCTCTCCCTCCCTCGACGATAGACGTCGATTAGCGAGAAAACACAATCTGAGATAGAAGAATCGAGATCCAGGATGAAACCGGTGATATTGGCAGTGATCCAGATTTGGTGTTTGGAGAGTGATGTGTCTGAACGAAGTTGGGCCTTCATTTGGGGGTAAAGCAAGCGATTGCGAGTTTGGTGGCTATCCGAATTGAAATCTGTGGCTATATACTGTCTAAATCTGCGAGCGGTTCAGCTTGCGATCGCATATGAGCAAGTACAGCCTACCGGTTAACGAACTGGAAAGATAGTTCTCTGGTGTTCATCTGGCCTGCTTCTCCCTTCTGAGAACTGAATCTAATCCGTCGTACAGAGAATAAGAACGCGCGAATAGATGTCAGATCTTGACCAGGCCATTGCGATAATCCAACGCTCTGATTCAACGCTAAGGGGAAGGCTACCCCTATTCGCTCTACCTCCACCAACACGATGTGCTTGCTTAGCCACGATGGCTTGTCCGCATCGGAATTTTGGGCCTGCGTTTCGAAGGTCCTCAGAATGCTTCTGGTTTTCTCCTTAAATGCTTCCAATTCCGCAGCTCTTTGTTGCCTCCGGGCGAGCAGCTCAGCCTAGAGATCATTAGATATAATACCCATGCCGCTGAAGGATCCATACCTGGTGATAATCAACGAAGTCACCGAGCTCACTGATTGAGCTTGGTTGCATGACGGCATGAATTTTCGGAACAGAAACTTTCAGGACCCCGTCATTCGCCGATGTGGTAATGTCGATAATCACGAATGCCGACTTCTCGTTAACGTCGAACCCATACTCATGGGAGGCCACACCTGTGCGCGGCGCCAGTGATAGTGCGAGATTGCGGAGCTGAACTTTCCATTCCAATCTATTATCCTCTTTGCCAACGTCTCCCCAGACATCTTGACACTCCAGATGGAACACAGACGAGGGGCTCTCCAAGCCCAGTCTGAAACCCTTGACGTTAACGTGCACGATGAACTTGCCAGGCATTCCGGTTGCTCGTTTGGGCTCGGAGACGGCGGAATGTTTCTGACGAGT
This sequence comes from Boletus sensibilis, assembly GCA_038092655.1. NCBI lineage: Eukaryota > Fungi > Basidiomycota > Agaricomycetes > Boletales > Boletaceae > Boletus > Boletus sensibilis. The sequence continues at coordinate 10,478 of JBBPQU010000082.1, read as the reverse complement.
CTCTCGGATTAAATCCAGCAAGTCTGTAAAGTCTTGACCGAACTTTTGCTGCACCACGAGAAGGGTGTCCATGTGGGTGGGTTTGATCATGATGTTCACGAAGTCTAAGGCACCAAGTAGCTCAATGCCGCCCTTACTTTGATGTCCTGTCGACGTGAGGGCAGGCAGGATAAACTTGACACGAGGAGATCCTGTGGAATTCTCCATGCTGCGGGACTTGTAGGTTATAGTAAATCCCTGCGACCCCAGTTGTAGACCGAAATCGTACGTCCGTTTCGACGGTGAAGTGGGCGAGGAGGAAATGAATCCAGTCGTATCTTCTACGGTCCAAGACAACCATGTTCCCCTCATCACTTGGAGTGTGACACCTAATCTAGCAATGCGTCCGTTGACATGTAGAACAGTAGAAAGTCGTTCCGTGCTGCGCGCCAACGAGGGCTTAGATACCGTCGACGTGCTATTCCGTTTCAATTCTGAGACAAGTGTTTCCGCCGTGGCCTCGACACCAGGAAGGAAGTCGGCTCGCCACTCTTCCACGAAACGGTACAGTCGGATGGCACTGCGCGGAACGCTGACCAGAATCTCTTCAAGTCCGAAAATGATCCGGAGTGTTTTTGATGCTAGATCATGGCGCCGGGCTGCATCAATTCTCCCGTTGGCTAAAGTCAGTGACGCCAGGATATCCTGCTCAGAGATACCTGTATCGGCTTCCTTGGATCGGGCTCGGACATGGATGTTGTTGAATGAGAATACACCGCTTGCAGACTTCGTCCCTATGTCCGGGCGAACGAGAGAGGAGGAGGAAAAATCTAGCGAAGAACCTGCGACCTCGAAAGTGAGATTCTCTGCTCCAGCACGAATATTCATGCTTCCAGCATGGGCCACCAAGATGGTTTGGGATGGTGGACGGGTGGCCTGAGTAGGGTGATCATCAGGGGTGGCATCGTTCTGCCAATACTTATTGACACGAATTACACCCTGAGCAAAGTCGACGAGGTGAGGGGAGGCAATCAGCGAGACATCAGCAACGCCAAGTATAGCGATCTGTTGAGTTGTTTGTGTAGGAAGTGAAATGAGAGATGTCGAGTGGAACTGAACGAGCGAGTTAGATTGATATTGAAATCGTAGCATGGAACTCGTGATGTAACTGTGAGACTTCGAGGCGACCGACAATATAGTCAGGCGCATGGTTCCAATCCCACAGGTCACGGATAGTAGAGCGGAGGAGGGCTTTGTAGGGCTCGGATTTTCAGGCGGGAATAGCAGATCCCAGGGATTGGTATCCGTTTCGTCGAGGGTATCCAAGTCTACCATAAGATTGGCTAAACGAGATTTTATGAGCTGCCGCATTTCTTGGTCCCCGCTCCACTGCTCGGAGTCTGAGGTCAGGTTACACTGTTGCAAACATAGGCGAAGGTGAACCAAAAATTTGAGTGGACCGTTTGTCCGCAGAGCGTGCGGGAGCCCTCGCTGAACCAAAAATGATGGCTGTATGATGGAAAGGGGATCTACAAGAGCATCGTCCCTCGTGAGCCAAAGGATATGCCGCACGAGGTTGAGTAACGATGTGGTGAATGCGGTTCTCCACTCTTGATAGGTATTCGACAGCATCCCTGCACGATTTTTCGCCGCGATTAGTAGGGAGGATATATATTCCGGGTCTGATGGCCCCATCTGGACTGTGAAATTACCGGAAGAAATGTCGACATGGCTGTGCGCACTGCTCGCCTGGAGGGTGTACATCGACAAGCAGAATTCTGGTTGTGGAGATTCGAGAATAACGCCCGCGGAGGGTGGTAGCCTACCTAGCCCGATGGAGAGTTCGTCAAAGGTCGCTTGGACGGACACCGCAGCACGTTGGGCCTGTGAAATGGTTTGAATATGCAAATTCGTGAGTGAACTGTGCAAGACGACATCGACAGCCTGGTTGTCTCCAGGGCCACCTGCGACTGATGATGGGCCGGTGCTGCCCTTGGTCAAGAGAATCTGCTCCAATACCTGAATACGCGCAGAATGAACCAAAATATCGAGGGCTGTAGACGACGAGGAGACGCCTCTCTCCGACGACACGAAATTGGATAACTGCCGTGCAAGAACGACGTCCAAAATCAGCTCTGCGCTGAGGTCCTATGCCAAGGTTGAGTTGTGTATCAATCAGAGACAAAGATTGCGTTACATGTTGTTCACTCTCATCCTTGAGGCGAGACAGAAGAACAAGCAGGAGTGGAGTGACAAGAACCTCGATACCATGGATACACTGAATGCGAACCATAGATGTTGAATCGGTACCCAGGGATAATTCCGCCTTGCGTGGAGGGATCGATGGTTTCGGGATGTTTTTAGGCCTCTGGAAGCTGGAGGCCGGTGGGTCCTAGCACACCATATAATCAAGTGCACTGGTCTTCCGGGTGAGTGTACGTACTCTCAGCATGACAAAAGGCGAGCCTTCTCGGCTTGATATGTCGTCCAACGAGCACTCTCTATAACGCTTAGTGAAGCGTTCGTAGTGATGGAGGATATTCTCTTCTGTGGGAATGATCAGGTGACTCCAATATGTCGTCTTGCTACGTACCAGGACTTGCAGAGCAGTCGCTTTCCGACGATCCGTCGTCTGTTAAATCTGCATCGTCCGACTCATCGTCCGACATGAATCGTTCAGAGTCGTCTACATTGTTTGCTGGGATTGGTTGAAAGATGCGACTCCGCGCCAAACGTGCGTCCCTGTCCGCCTCAGATATGTTTTCCCCGTCTGATTCCGACAGGTGGGAGAGCTGAGACCAACGAGGAAGAGGGCTGGGATGTTGCTGCTGTCGCTGAACACCGGAATTCTGTACGCGGCTGAACCGTGGGAGGATGAGGGGCGGAAGATAAAGATCATTCCGGTGCACGCGGTGGGGCGGGCGTCGTCGTCCACTGCGCCCTGAAGCGTGTAGTTTGCCCACAAAGTTGACTCGAGCTTCTGTGAGTTGACTGAGCAAGTACTGAGCCCTCTGAGTCAAGATGTCTTGCTCATGCAAGAATGTCCTCTGAGGATTGCAATTTGTCTCGGGGCAAGTGAACGAGTCGAGGACGATGTCGAAGTCCATGGCAGCAGCTTCAGACCACGATTTCCGGGAAGTGTCCGAAACGACCAAGGCTTTCACAGAGGCAAGAGGTAGCCTCAGACTAAGAGACTTGCCGCAAAGTTGACCCTGCAAGTCGTTCGTATGCAAAGTAAGTCCTTTTGGCACATCGAAATCGACGGCAGCCGCTCTAGCAAGGCAAGTGGCATTGAAAGCCTTCAAGGAAAGCTTCACGTATGTCACTAGGATGATCATCAGAAAAGTCTTCTCGACAAAAAACCTACTCACAATCTGGATCAAGAGGGACACTGAACTCGTTTGCAGGAGCGTTCACGACGTCCGTGAAGTGTATTCGGAACACGTCAACGACCGCGAGTAGAGCACGGCTTTCCAATGGAGTTGTAAGGGTTTTGACATGGCCTAGAGCAATTTCCCATACGCATACATACGTGCGTGTACGTGGTGGCGGCCCGAAAAGTCTATTGGCGGTGAGCTCGATACCTAAGGCAAATTGGCTTGCATCATTAAATATTCTAATAACCACCCACCATCGACGACAAGTGTCTCCTTGAAGCGTCGCCTTCTATCACGGAAGAATTCATCTTCCGGACATGTCTCCACGATACATCCCCTGAGCTCACCAACATTGAGCGACATCTCTATTACAATGTGAGATGCGCATCTGTAGTTAGCGCAGTCGTCGCTTACCCATAAAATAATCGTGCAACCGGAGATCGAGTTGCAATTCAGGGAATGCAAGGTACAGCGAAGTGCCAATGTCCTTTGCGGTCGTCATACTCGCATATTTTTCAAAGCCAGGTAAACCCGCAGAAAGTAGCAGAGATCCATGTTGAACCGTCAAAGTTAATTCAACTTGAAGCATGTTTGTCTGTACCTCACTTGAGGGAACAATTCACTCCCTGCGGTGAATACTCACCTTTTCTGGCCGCCACTTCTTCTCGATAGGATCACCCACTTCACCTCTGCTCCGTTTCTCCAGATACTCTGTCAGCGTAGAGAAGTGGGTGAAGGAGCCAAAGTAATTGTCACGTAGGACCATGAAGTATCTGATCGCCCAGCCCAATGTTTTCATGGCGATATCACCAGCCTATTCATAAATTCGTGAATGAAAGGATACTTTAGACAAGCGACGTACTAAGATAGCAACTTTAAGCTGCTCGATATTGTCTGGGTGAACTTCCGCCCAGTAATGGTAGGTACCATCTATGCGGAATTTGCCTGCTTGTAGAATGCGATGCTCCTTGCCCTGGTTGTAAAGAGAATGAGTATTCCACTTGGGCAAACACATGCAGACGGAGAGCTCTGGGACATCAACTGCAAAGGAGATGGTGGTAGATTCCGGGAGATACACGTTCGACGGGATCGTCGCCATCGCCCAAAGCCGAGGGGCTCGTAGGTTAACCATAGCTAACAGTAGGTCATTGAGACAACGGACCCCTGAAAGAAGATATACGCACTATTCTCATCCTTGATCAAGGGCTTGTCGATGATATTCTGATCGTTGGCATACAAGTTTAAACTAGAATGATGCAGGTGGAGATCCAGCGAGTAGACAGTTGGCACAAAATGGTGCCATTCCGCTGGTTCGCCGCTGGCCCAATCGCGAGAAAGGTCGGTAATCATGTTGATATGATCCTTCAGAAGAAAGATGACTGGCTGCCGCAAGGAGACGGAAAATGACCATTGGCGCTCCACATTCCATTTGAGGGGGGAAGGGAGCGCTGCAGAAACCTATACATAGTCAAGCCGAAACATATAAGATATGCTGCCAGGCCTACTCACTCGACAAGATTCTGCGGTGATAACTTTAATGTCATTCAAACTCGATGTGACCTCGATGGTGTCAAGATGGACTTCCAGCCGAGACTCGTATCCATCCGGCCCGATGACCATTGGAATAAGAAAGCTGATTGAAGAGCTATCTCCAGCAGCGACGTGGAGGGAAGCGTGTTCTCGTGTCCGAAATTTTGGAATATCAGCAATACCATCCCACTGCCAATTCTTTGATGCTTCGCGGAATGGGAGATTCAAAGTGGTTTCTTCGCGCAATTCGACGAAGATCTTCATTGCAGTCCATACCCGTTTGTCCCCGGGTTTGAGACGCTGGGATACCTCCAAGTCATGGAAAGTGGGAGGGAAAAAAGTTCGCTGAAGGTGAGCCCTTCGAATAATTGTTAGAGAGCCATGTAATATGTGAATGACAAGAATCTCACCGCTGTCGGTCTGCCCACGGACCGTACCGTATTGCACCATTGCGAATGACCAGGTCGATTCCCCATTCAGGAGGCAAATCACCATTCCCAATGTCATACGACTCCAAACCCATCCCCTTCGGTCCATCAAGCTCGGCGGGGACTTCACCGACGACGTCCGCGTAATAGGAGAGTTCCAGCATCGGAGCTTCTACAATTCGACGCTCAATTGCATACTCGAGTTTCGTGAAGTCACCACCGATAAAGTTGCTTTCATCCAAACTCTTCTTGCCGGTCATGAATGTTCTTCCCTTGAACCCACTGGGCGCCAAATGGTTGGGAGAAAACAACGTGGAGTACAGCCTAATTCCCCTCCATGCTTTCTGGAATACCCCGAAAGATAAATAGTTTAGCGGAATGTGATCGGCATAACTACAGTGTGTCAGATGACATCCACAAGAGACCCGGATATTGGCTACTGACGTGGATGTTTCTGCTTGCACTCGAATAGCATGGCCAACGCCACTCATAGACTCCCGGTAGTGTTCGTTTTCTACAAGATGGATAAGAGTATTCTGGAACTTGAAGTTCAAGAGTTGTTTGTAAAGGTCACACTTAGATCTTGCCTAGGTCGGATATCAGCAAAGTGTAGAATGGAAACTGATAGACATTCTCCATCATACCCGTACAATCCCAAACGTACCGTCTGCCCTATGGCATTCAGCAACCATGAGGCTCGGCGTTGATGAATTACCGCAGACAATGGCCAATTTGAGGACCTCGATGGATATTGGCAGTAAGTCCTTGGGATCGAGGTATGGCATTTGCCGTTTAATCCAGTTTATGGCGGCATGGATTATGGGTGGTGCTTTGATGCTGGCTAACCCAGACGGAGGATAGAGACCTGCCGGGTTTTTTAGGAGATAGTGACAGCAGGCAGAGTGCTGGACTTGCCCTCCAAGCCTGAACTGCGGGAAACGTAGCGCTGAGGTTCAGATTCTTCAGGAACCGGCGCTGTCTTGGCTCGCATCTGAGAAAGGATATGATCGTATGCTGCAGTTCTGTTGAACAGAAACCACTCAAATCCATAGGCAGAAACTTTGACGCGGCACGAAGGAAGTGCATACGTCTGGTTAACTGCCAGGGTGTCCATCAGCTAACTTCGACAAAAGACAAGGCAGAGAATGGGCGCACAATCCTCTCCGCCGACATGAGCGCGATTCAGGTCATCCCCGGTCGCAGGGACGCGCAGCCAATACCTCCAGGAAACCTGCGCTTTGACGATCTTAATGGTCTGATTACTTGAGTGGTATAGAACATCTTTAAGGAGGATTCTGCCAGCGAGAATCGAAAAGTGAATGGACCCTAGTACGTTCCATAGTTTGTACCCGTGAGCTTAATCGAGTGCGGAGTACCCACCAATCTGGATCCATATGCTGGATCCACCCTTATTCCAGTACCTGATTCTGAGGAATAGTCCGATGACGGCTGCGACGAGGCGGTTGAAATAGAAAATGTAAAGGACTGAGGCAATGAGGACGCAGATACAAGCGACCAAGAAGTAAACCCTCAGCATGGCCAGTCTGGCTAGAAGTTAACGCGTGGTGAGAGACAGAAGAAGGAATGAGATTTGGTTCAAGCTATGATCCCGATGGCGAAGTTGAGGTTTAGAACTTGGGCATGCCTGCAATCATGACGGTTGTTCAACTCAACGCAAGTACTATTGGACTACCGTACATATACGTTTCTAGCTTTCTCCACCACCATGCAGTCTGCACAAAATTCAACGAGCCCTTTGAAACGCCTTGCTCTACACTCCACCACTACTTGCTCGTCGCAAGCGACAGCGTACGGAAAGTGTATTGTTGCGACATACACCGACGTTCGCAAAGATTGCTGCAAACATGAATTTGAGAAATTCGGGCAGTGTTTGCGCCAAGCGGTATGTCCACAGGAAATCACGGTACACGCCTCCCCGCTCACACACCGTAGATGAAGCGCAACTGGTAATGAACCCACACCACGTTTAAAGCTAGGTTATATTGTTGCAGGGACCAAGTCCGTGGAGATTACAGTAGATATACTTGGTAGGGAGGTCACAGGAATGCTACTCGATCTGTTCGATGGACATGCTCCCTGGTATTCTTCCTGCGTCTTCTGTCCTTGGGCTGTTGGCAGTTTCTGCCGAGTCGGACTGGTCTGGCACTCGACGTCTTGCCTCTTCTCGTCGCCTCATAATTGCCCTCAAGTGTACGGAAAGAGGTGTCGGGGTGGTATTTGGCAGAGGGAGGGTGGTCAGGTCCACACGGGATGCGAGCGGAATGGGGTTTCGCAGGCGGTTTATGAGGTGGCGGAAGCGAAGGTCTATGATCATTGCGGGTGTATGGTGGTGTGAGTATTTTCGGTCGTCACCATCGCTGCGGTCTATTTCCAAGGTAGGTGTCGGGGGTGGGGACAGAGCGGGTGACGATGGGATAGCACTGGAGTCGGGGTCGGACAGGTAGGATAAGCGTAGCGAGATCTCAAATGAGACGGTAGTGAGGAGCATCTGAAGACAGAGGATGAGGGTATCGAGCAATACAAGGTGTAGCTTGGATGGCAGATATCCTGTGCCGGTGTGAGCAGGCTGACGGGTGCAAATTGAGACACCCACCCATTCCAACAAAGTCAAGGATGACGGCTCGGCCTTCTGTTGCGCCATCTCTGACGTGAGACCAGAAACTGGGTGCATTCGAGGCGCAGAGGAAGAGGATCCAGACGCGCAAGGACAGCTTGGGATCGAGCTCGCGAGGCTTGTAGAAGATGAATTGGCTGGCGACTCTACACAGAAGGGGCAGGAGGGTGGGAGATAGGAAGAACGAGAGGGTGTAGAGCTGGAATATAAGGTTGTCGAGCTAGTTAATGGCCGTGAGCACATCTCGGCGAGGGGGAATTAAATGAGTCGGGAACACGAACAGAGTCAATAACGTGTTGCCGTTGAACGTCATGGCGCTTGTGCATGTCATCTAGTCTGTCCTGCGAGTCCGTCGCCGTTGCGTCCGTCTCGTCCAAGTCTGTTCCGAATGTCCTCCGCGTCGACGCCCAAGTCGAGCTCGTAGTTGGCACAGGATCCCAGGCTGTTTGGCTCTGTTGGCTCATTGGCAAATCTAGATATTACCGCTAGCGGTCACAGCATTGTAGTATGATACACTCCATGTCCGTATGAAATAGTAAATAGAAAGTTGTCTGCGTTATCGCAGCGATCGTTGGGAATGATTGTGTACAGGAGGAGCACTGGTAAATATGGACCCCATGTAAGTGGCGTGGTCCATCAACGCAGCGTGGGCAGCTGTCGACAGCTCCGCGCTATGTTGCTCATCATCGCTACCCGGAGGTTGTGGCTCACGGGGCCCTTTCGGGGTATGGCTCGAGCGCTCGTGGGGATTTGGTAGCCTTCCTGGCTGAACAGCTTTTTCCGGTGGACGACTGTCACTCACTGGGCGCGGTGGTAGTGCACGGATGCGACGGCCGGAGGTCGTGTCCGACAAGGAGTAAGGTGGTGATAGCGATGGGCTAGGTGCTGGAACCGGAGGAAAATCATGGTCATACGTCGATACTGGTATATAGCTCTGTGGTCGGATGTCAAAAACATCTTCGAGGTCCCGCGGATCGCCAGTGCTTTCTCGCGAATGGAGCAACTCGATATTGTCGCTCGCTTGACGCGTATGCCTTGTACTCGGTGTGTCAGGCTTGGAGAGGGCGTGGAAATAACCCAGGCGTCGCGACCGATCGTCTCGCTTCTGCATGCGCAGGCGGTACACGTACCGAGTTGCGATCAGTGCTCCGTCTTGGCAGTAGAAAAAAGGTCAGCAAACGCTAAAACACGAGAACAGCGAGACTCACAAAGTTCCAAGAGCAGCAGTGCTGCAACGATCGCTATGAACACGTATGTTGAGACATTCATGAGGTACGAGCAACTCGACTCCATCGAAGTGTTCACCAACACTTCTGCACAGTCATCGACAAGCTGTTGGCGATTGCTTGCACGCACGGTCACAAGGAAGTATATGCCGACGATGAGATTGAGGACGAAATGGGTGTAGAGGAAATAGGTGTAAACCATGACGAACAGCTGCTTGCGTGCAACAACGCCGATAAACCTTTAAGACGGAGCTGGATAAGTGCATTCGTGCATGAAGACTTATGGCGCATGCGCACCCAATGGTAGACACCAAGAACAAGATACTTTCAACAATGCCTGTCAAAACAAAAGCGACCCGTTCCTTGCTGGAGAGCTGGTGGGAATCTAGATTATCTTGGTCAAAGCTGAGTTGGCAGTCTAAGACAGAGAAACTTACGGGATATCTCGAACCATATAATGATCGATACCGCCCCAGAAAGGAGGAATGTCAGTATGGACATCAGCACGAATCCCGCGCGAACTGGTATACAACAACAGAACGAGTTGGAATGGAATAGCCATGCTTTGAGGTCGACGGGCATGTTTCAAGCCCCTGGTACGCGATGAACGTAGGGGCACGGCTGACGCAGGATAAGTGAGACAGGCAGTGGGTTGTACTGAGAGGTATGTGGATGCTCACATTTTTCGCACAGCCCCCAAGGATGAGGACAGTGACCTTGGCCGATCACTAAGGCGATGCAGCCAGTGCGTGGACAAGCGGCGACTGAGCGCCTCAGTGGGCATCGCCGCGGACGATGTCGGCGCTCTAGCCTGAGAGTTCCAGGTATTAGCCGGAGTTTCAATAAGGCAAGTGTACACTTTTGTTGCTACACTTTCAAGTGTGTCCATGGACACAAACATGAACGGACAGCTCGACGGCGCGCCGATGGACGTAGATGACGAAGTAACTCAAAACACTCCAGTGACTGTGCGGCGTCCACCAAGTCCAGCACCCAGGCTCCGTGCCCAATCCGAGCCTTTCCAGGTGCCAAAACAATTCACGGTCGGTTATGTCTATTCCATGGACATGCTACTCCACGCGTCTCTTCACGGTCATCCTGAGCAACCTGACCGTATCTCGAGGATCTTCGATGCTATGCAAGGTGCCAATCTAATCTCAAAAATGAAACAGATTCCTGTTCGTCCTGTATACCGTGATGAGGCACTCCTTGTACACACCGAGGAGCACTGGGACAAGGTCCTCGCCATTCAATGTAAGTGCGGGAAATACGCTTAGTTTGCGATTTCCTTCGACTTGTTCAC